>CM054058.1:182110783-182288783 GCA_028641055.1 Alopecurus myosuroides
CAGGAGTTATTAGAAAGACAAGCAGCTATTGGTAATTTCCAAAATCTATAAATAAGCTTTTTAGGCAAAGTAAAATTATAGATTTTTATACATATACTCAAAATAGGAGTTGTTTTTCTTTTTCTTTTCATAGGCAATATAGGAGTTCTTAACCTTAAACCTCAATAGAGGAGTTGTTTTTCTTTTTCTTTTCAGAGGAAATATGATGAGTCGTCTGCACTCACACATTGTCTACTAATGGCAGGAGTTTCATTTACGGACACCAAATAAAAGAGTTACCAGGCACTAAAATTGACAAAATCATAAAAAAAGTTTTGATACGATTAAAAACATTATTTAACAATGTAAAATAATCTGCTTTAACAAGGGACCTAACGGTCGAACTTTGCGAAAAAATAAACAATTTTTATATTAATTCTAACTATTAGAGTACTCACATCACACACTTTAATACCATAATAACTAGCCCGTGCAGGTGCACGGGTTGACGACTAGTTAATTGAATTGGAAAAGGGTTTGGTATTAAATGAAGTTTGATAGAAACAAAACAACAGTTTTGGAATCACAAATTTAATGGAAACAATTGATTGTTTTAATTTGAAATATCATTTTGGAAATTGTAACATCACAGGTATGAAACAAGAGGTTTAAGATTTGGTTTGAAATTCAAATAGAAAACAAAGGACAACAAAGAAAAACAGTTGGAAAACAAAGTAAAACAGAGGAAAACAAATGGAAAACAAGCAAAACAAATGCAATGAACATGATGCCATGATGCAAAACATAAAATAACAGAGAGCAAACATTCTAATGGCTATTTTTCATACTTGGGATGTTACAAAACGCCCCCCCTTGAAGGAATCGCGCCCCGAGATTCCTACTGAGAAGGGAAAAGGTCCGGATACTTCTTGCGAAGATCCTCTTGAGCTGTGACACGTGAAACACATCGTGCACCTTGGATAGTTTTTCTGGAATTTCAAAACGATTGGCAACCTTGGCAACTCTTCTGGAAAGATTTCAGGGAATTTGGAAATCACCGGAACATTTTTGAGTAAAGGGATAGGTTTTGTATGGAGGGTGTATAGCTGAATAGGATTTGATTCATTTGGAGAATAGATTATCTGGCCAGAAGGGTGGAACAGAGTTATTGATTAGACGCCGGTAGCAGAACTGAATTGGGAAGCAACAACAAGGTTTCAACGGATGAAAAGGATGTTGAGAAGAACAGGATATCGAAGCAACATCGGGAAACACGAGACCAAAAACTCCTGAGGTACTACAGAAAACCCATCCGGGCTTCTAAAGGATCAATATCTACTGCTTAAGGAATAGAGGATCTGCTTCCGGGGCTTACACGCCTCCGTTCTCAATCGTGAGTAGGCAACATGATAAATCATGTCACAACCACCTCCATTCCTATGGTCTAGTAGATATAACTATCCTAGAGAAACCGGGATTCGTGAAATCCTAACTTGAAAGTTTAGGTGAGAAGGGAAAACAACGTTGCACTTCCTTACCAGAAAAGGGAGGGTGGGTGGGGAAAGAAATAAAATGGCAGAATTCCTACTCTCACGTTTCATTTTTCCTATATAGCTACAAAATAGTTTCTAGACTCAACTGCGACCAGTAAAAGGGATCCTACAGGCAGACAGGCTCTGATACCATTTGTCGCACCCGGACTTCTAGGGGATACTCACAGTCCGTTAAACAGTAGATAAATGGCTTACGGGGCATACCGGCACCCGCATCTCAATATGAGCAGGCCAACACGTAAACGTGTGACAACCATTCTCTTACTATTCATCGTCTGCGCAAACCATCCCGTAGAAATCCAGATACTTCCGTTGAGGTACTTCAAACATACACACATGGTACGTCAACGGCGTTGGAACAAGTGATATCACACCAGATCTCTACGACACAAAAGATGGAAATAAGTTGCAAATAGCTCTCATTAGAGCAGAGATAGCAAATACAATCATCTAGAGGACACATGTCCCAACATAACATCATTACATCACAGCGGAAGCATTCAACATGTCTGAGTACAGACAAGATCCAAATAGGCCTAAGAGGCCGGAAACGAAAAGACGGAGCCCATCCACGAAGTCTCGGATCCTGCCCGGGTCCGCTATCTACTCGTCAGCAGTTTCGTCATACTCCACGTAGTAGCCACCATGTAGATCCTCGGAAACGTAGTCTGCGGAAACCACAGCCCCAAAGGGGTCAGTACATAAACGTACTGGCAAGCAAGACTCACAGTTCACCAAAGTGTAACCCGTCAACACCAAGCACAGATGCTTTGGGTTCAACGGAAGAAAGGGGTGATACAAAAGACGCGGCAGCTGGCTGCTCTAACCAACTACAGAGTTGCTATAACTTCCGGCTACCAGAAGAGGGATAAGATAGCGTATCGTAACCAACTAACAACTAACTCCAAACAAACCCATCCTGGATCTCGCCCCTTATCCAAAGAAGCAATCCGAGGATAACTCACACAGTTGGATTAATGATGGTTCAAGTTATTGTGTCAATAAGACTATTACTAGTCAAGTTATCATTAGTTAGGTGTAAGTTGTTCTGAGTACTTGTTAGCCAGTACTTTCACCAAGTAATCCATAACCGCGGAAAACACGGCTTCTCGAGAAGATTTAACCCTGCAGGGATGCACCAATTTGGCCGTACACGTAAGAATGACCCGCCAGGTAGAAAATGCACTTCCACCAAGCGAGGCACTCAACACAACTCGACTCTTCTTCGCATCAAGCCCAAAGAACCCCGTGCAGTGAGCGCACGGCTAATCAAGCCCCACGAAGAAAAGGGGACCCTCATAGCACTCTAAGAACGTGTCTCCCTAAATGCCGACTACAAAAGTTCCACCCTGGCGCCAAGGGTTCGCACCTGCAATATGCATGCGGCAAATGGAAAACCCGAACTAAATGAGGCGATTTGGACGAGATGCGAATCGAATCAAATTGAGGGGGGCGCCCATACTCGCTTCCCACATGCGGTTAGTGCGCTCATCATGGATCAGTAGACAAGACCCTTTTCCTAATTAGGGTCGACACTAGCAGGCCTCAAAACCACGCCGGGCCTCCTGCCGGTGCCTTATCAGCAAATTATTATTACCTCAAAATTAACAGATTGTTGTTTAACATCGAGCCCCAGAACATAATGATATAGTAACAGAAAGTAACGGGTAACAGACTCGAGTAAAACAACCCTAAGCATGCTAGTAAGACACGGGCACAAGCAAAGGGGTTATAGGAGTGGAGGTGAGGCAATATCAGGGTTAAAGGATACATGTGATAGGATCGAACAGAAGCAACAATTCATAGGGCTAGCAGAATAGACAACAGAAAGTATCGGTAACCAATGTTGAAAGGAACACAATGGTTCATGTGAGTGATAACTTGCCTGCAAACTCAGCAGCCTGGTACTGGGCTAGATCCTCAGAAGGGGTGTCGTAAGGCTCGTCTGTCTCAACGTCGTCGTGTATCCGGGAAGAAGCAAACAAACAGCGCAGAGAGACAAGCAATCAATATCATGGCATAGTGCACAAACATGGGATGATGCATGACCATTTAATTGATGCAACAAAATAAACTAGTTGACAAGATAACATAACATGATTAAATGGACCCACATGCAATTGGATTGCATATGGAAAGCCCATGAATATGGGTGAAACAATTGTTTTACAACTAACCAATAGGTGAAAGTGGATTAGCATGATGCATGGATGAAGAAAACAACAAAATAACAACAATAGAACCAATTGGAAATAAGGTTTACCCATTTTGATATTTTAGTTATTAAGTTAAGGAATTTTGGTTCCTTAAAGGTGTCACACAAGCATTTGTTGTTTTCACCAATTTTAATTGTTCAAAATAGATAACAAAGTTCATATTTGGTAAGAACACACAATTTTAGGTGGAATACATGTTTCACTTGTTGAAAAAGGATTTCAAATAAATTATTTATGAATTAAACAAGTTTAAGCAAGAACTAAATGAATTTAATTCAAGTTTGAATTTAATTGAATTTTTATTTGTGCAAAACATTAAGTGAGATTCATATTTGAAAAGCTTATACTTTTATGGTTGGAAAACATATTTTATAGTTTCAAAAAGAAATTAATTTGACCAAGTTATGAATTTAACAATATTAAATGATTTAAACAAGGTTTAAATCATTTAACCAATTTTAATTATTCAAGACATGAAACAAAATTTATATTTGGAAAGGTGGTTTAATTTTGCATGGAAAACATATTTCATTTGTTGAAATTGGATTTAAAATGAGTAAGTTATTATTTTAGCAATTTTAAATTTAATGAATAAGAAACAGTTGTTTTCAGCAATTTAAATTATTCAAAACAGCAAACAAAGTTGATATTTGCAAAGTTCATGAAAAATTGAATGGAAAACATATTTAGTTCGTTGAATTTGGAATTTTTATGCACACGTTATGATTTTTGCAAAATTAAGTGAATTAAACAAGAATTCAAATATTGCACCAATTCAAAATATTCAAAACAGTGAACAAATTGCATTGAAAAGGTTGAAAACATGTAGCAAATGTTTCGCTGAACATTTTGAGCTATTAAACATAATTTTAGGGTGATTATTGAATGTATTATGCAATTTTCCATAAATAGTCTTATTCTGCCCTTTTTAGTAAACAGAGGAAAACATGTTCAAAATTAATTCAATTGTGACCAAATAAAGTACCAATGTGTAGAGTTTGTTAAGACAAATTTTTAGAGCCCAAGTTTGATTAAATTGGATGAGCAGAACTAAAGTTATGAAATTCCAAAGTTTCCAAATTTTATTGCATTTTCAGTAATTAATTATTTAGTGCAAAAATTGTTACAGAAACATGTTGCAAACTTGACATTAATAGAAGGAGCACAAAATTATGAATCCACAGGATTTTGAATCATTCAAATTGGAGTGATATTCAATTTTATATTGATTTTAGAGTTAAGTGCTCAGATCTGAGTTTCTGAAATTCGGCAGAAAAAGAAAAACAGAAATAAAAAGGTGGGGGTTAGGGGGATCGAACCGAGGACCTGGGTCTGTGCGCAAGGGGTGCTGACCAGTGGGGTGTGCTGCTGCTTGTTGACAGTAAGGGCAACGGAGGGGCCTTAAGGTTCAGGAATCGGTACTGAAACAAATCGAGAAAATAGGCAGAAAAGGTGGGGGTGCGGGGATTTGATCCTGGGATCTGCTGGCTCGCTGCGCGCGGCTGCTGCCAGTTGGTCTGCTGCGCCGGTTCTGAATACATAGGGGGCGATTGGTTTTTGAACACAACAATTCGCTGTTAACTGAAACTGCACACGAGCGCACGCATGCAGGTTGTCTTCCTGTCGACTGAAACGGAGCACGAACAGGGATTTGGCATGGAAGCAATTGAGGCACACCGCAAGGGAACGAGGGGGGCAAGGAGGGGAATGGAAAGGGGATATCACCCTCTTCGCAGAGGTGGGCTCTGCGCGGCCGGGGGTTGGCGGAGACGGCGGCGGCGTGCTCCGGCGGCCGACGGCGGTGACAGTAGAAACGGAGGCGACGAGCTCCTCGATGGCGGCGGTGGTGGGGAGATAGGAGGGAGAGGGGCGGCTAGGTTTAGGGTTAGGGTTTCTGAGGGATGGGGAGGAGTAGATATAGGATGGGGGGAAAAGGTGGAGCAGTACGTGCTGTCCATGGCTGACGTGCACTGTACGGACGGAGGTTGGGGGAGATGGAAAACGGGCTGCAGCCTGGTGGGCTGGGCCTGCCTCTCCCCCTCTCCTGCGTTTTTTTTTTTGCTACTTTTTTTTTTGCTGGTTTAGAAATAGGAAGAATAGATGAGTTTTAGGGTTAGGAAAAATTAGGGAAAAATTGGGTGAGTTAATTAGGTCAAAAAAAATGACTTGCCAAGTTTGGTTTTTCAAAAAGTTCAAATTCTAAATACTATTTGTAATTTGATTGAGATTTGAAATAATTTGAGATTAAGTGAGTTATTATTAAAAAGAAACATATAATTAGTTTTTGGGCCCTCAAGTTATTTTGAAGCAAATTGATTGGAGTGTTTTGTTTCATTGATTCAAATGGTTGTTGTTTGGAAAATTAAATGAATTGGAATGCAATTTAAATGAATTTTGGGTATTAAGTGAAATATTGAAAGCAACAATTTAATTAGTTTGAACCTTAGTTTAATGGAAACAAATGATGAAAGGGTTTTGTCATTTTCATAATTTTCAAAAGGGTTGCTGTTTTGGAAATTAATTGAATTGGAAAAGGGTTTGGTATTAAATGAAGTTTGATAGAAACAAAACAACAGTTTTGGAATCACAACTTTAATGGAAACAATTGATTGTTTTAATTTGAAATATCATTTTGGAAATTGTAACATCACAGGTATGAAACAAGAGGTTTAAGGTTTGGTTTGAAATTCAAATAGAAAACAAAGGACAACAAAGGAAAACAGTTGGAAAACAAAGTAAAACAGAGGAAAACAAATGTAAAACAAGCAAAACAAATGCAATGAACATGATGCCATGATGCAAAACATAAAATAACAGAGAGCAAACATTCTAATGGCTATTTTTCATACTTGGGATGTTACATTCGGCCTGGGGCGAGGTAACCCCAGTAACCCTCGATTGTTGTTGCACTTTGTGGACACATAGCAGCTCTGTATAGCTTTGGTCATGTTTCCTTCAGTTTCATACGATTCGTGGACGCTTTGATATTCATATTTGGTTATGACTAGCGTGGATACAAGGAGTAGTAGACTGGGGATCCGGACTACGTGCCGATGAATCCAGTCTGCCTGTCGTTGTTTGTTGCGGCCAGGGCTGGTAACCCTGAAGCCCTTGTGAGTCCATGGCTAGGAGCACATAACAGTATGTATATCTCTGGGTCCGGGGTCGTGACAGCCACCCAATGGTGTGGCCACCATGTGGCCCCCCTCCGGGGCTCTTAGGGACTTCTGGAAGCTTCCGGGACTTTTAGGACTTATGGCTTTCAAATTTTCCAATCCCGAGAATATTTCGAGAACAACTTTTCTGAAACTAAAGACAGCAGAAAACATGGAACCGGCTCTGTGGCATCTTGTTAATAGGTTAGTCCCAGAAAACATAAGAAAACGTAGGAAAACATACGGAAAACATGTAGCAATTGACATAATATCAACATGGAACATCAGAAATTATAGATACGTTAGAGACGTATCATGCACATTCATGACATGATGACTACTGTGATATTTAGTGTGGGAATTACAACAATATACGTAGACCGTAATCCAACTGCATCTATGCCTAATAATCCACCCTCAGGTTATCACCCGAACCCCCTTAGGTATTAAGTTGCAAGAAATAGATAATCTCATTAAGCAATGTGTGTAATGTAAGCAATGATTGTGCACGCGGGCACTCACACCGCTGTTTTCTCCCTAGTGGCAACAACACATCCTCCCCCGTCACGTTTCTGTCGCTCAAGCACAGGCGAAAAGGAGGCATGAACCCAACTATCGAGCATAAATACTCCCTCTTGGAGTTACTAGCAACTACTTGGCCAGAGCAACCACTAGCAACAGAAAGCATACAAGACCACAAATAAAATATGCAATAAAGACTATAATGAACTTGGCATAAGTTCAATATTCATCGAATCCCAGCAAAAACAGTACATAGAATTACATAAGAACAATCTCGATCATGTTAGGCAGCTCACGAGATCTAAACATTGAGTCATAGGAGGAGAAGACAACCATATAGCTACTTCTATGGACCCATAGTCCAAGGATGAACTGCTCACACATCACTCCGAAGGCAGGCATGGTGATGAAGAGGCCTCCGGTGATGATCTCCTCTCCGGCAAGGTGCCGGGAGACACCTTCAGAACCCTCCCTAATCTAGGGTTGATGACGACGGCGGATGCGGAACTTTTCGGGGATTTTTGATCAGGTCTCTAGGATTTTCCTTCGGAGGGGGATAATTAGGCAAAACAGTGGTGTCGGTGGGCCACCAGGGTGGCCTCACCTCCCCCAAGCGCGGCCAAGGGGGGCGCCTGGCTATGGTGAGGCCCCCATGGTGCCCGTCTTCGACTCCTCTTCGGACTTCTGGATGCTTCTGGGGAAAATAGGAACTTCGGGATTTGTGGGGTCCAATTCCGAGAATATTTCCAGAACAACTTTTCTGAAATCTAAAACAGTAGAAAACATGGAACTGACACTTGGCATCTTGTTAATAGGTTAGTCCCCGGAAAACGTGTGAAAATGCTATAAAGAAGGGAGAAAACATGTAGCAATTGGCATAATATCAACATGGAACATCAGAAATTATAGATACGTTGGAGACGTATCAATGAGATAATAGTCTTGGCCTTATGGGGGGGCATCATGCATCTTTCCTTCAACACACGACCTACAGACGCAATCTTTGTAAAAGGAAACATTTTCTTTTAGTCCGAGGATATGGCCACCTTTGTGAAGACTTTGCAAAGTTCTCATGTTGACATGGGATAAGCGGCAATGCCACAACCACCCCACGTCCTCCTTTCCGAAAAGAGACATCGCTTGAGAGTTGGCGGACTTCGAAAAGTCCACCACAAACAACTCATTTTTGACATGTCCCACATATGCGACGTCAAGAGTCTTGATCCTCAAAAGGACCACAATGTTTTCAACAAATAAGACGGAGAAACCCATCTTCCCAAGAGAACAAACTGAAAATGAATTGAAACCAAGGGATTCGACAAGCATGACATCCACGATAGTGACATTAGGAGCAATCACAACCTTGCCGAAACCCGAAACTTAGAATTGGACTTGTCTCCATAAGTGACGGACGCATCATTTGTATTTGGGTGCAACTCCGTCACAAGTTCTTTGCTTCCGGTCATATGATTAGTGCATCCACTATCTATTACCATTTAGACCCACCGGAAGCATAGTCCTGCAAGAGATCATTGACTAGAATTAGGACCCGAGGAGGGTCCCTTCAAGTTAGCAACAAGGGTCTTTGGAACCCAAATGGTATAGTCAATGAAACCCTCAATAGGACCAACATATTTAGCTTGCACAACACCATAATAATAAACATATAAGAAATGGTGTGGATTGTTAGTTCCCACGGAAATGCTACGAGTAGTGGTTTCCCTCATGACACTACCACTTGAAGCAACATTGTTGGCTTGTGAGGGAATTCTCCGAGTAGTGTTGTCCCTAATGACAATACCACCCGAAGCAACATTGTTTGACTTCTTCTTGTTCTTCTTCTTCTTGGCAACATAGCCAAGACCTTGCTTGCCAACTTGTGTCCTAGGAGCACTTACTTGTGGTCTAGAAGCAACCACTTGTGGGCTTGAGGCCACAAACTTCTCAACTTGAGGACTCTTGCCCTTATGCCTTGCTAGCTCATATTTCAACCTAGCATTTTCCTCAATAATATTTGCATGATCACAAGAAGAAGTAGAGGTGCTAGGCGAGTTGAATTGATTAAGTTGAGTTTGAAGTTGTTCATGTAACTCTTTGAGGGTAGAGTGTTCACTCTCCAAGGCCTTGTGAGCCTTGGTGATATTTTCAAACTCCTCGGTTAGTTTAGCATGACCAACCCCAAACTCAACCTTATCCTTTTTAGCCTTTTTATATTAGGAAATTTCAAGGTCACATTCTTTAGTGATATTAGCAACAAGTTCATTACGTGACTCTTCAATAGATTCAAGTTCCTCCTCAAGAGAAACTCGACCCTCATGCTCTTCCTCAAGATTCATAGAGAGAGATGCCTTTGCATCCGCATCTCTTCTCTCAATCTCATCTTTCTTCTCAAGAGCTTCATGGGCCTCTCCCAATTGGCTCATGAGGAGCTCAAAGTACTTCTTGGACTCTCCTTTCACGTTAGACATAAAACATTCCAAAGAGGCAATTTCATCTTCTACTCTAAGACTAGCATGGTTAACCAATTCATTTGGAGTCTTAGAGTTGGGAGAAAGTGATACCTCCGAGGCCTTAGACATGAAGCACTTAGCATTGGGTTGATGAAGATTCTCATTGGGGAATTCAAAGAGTGATGAAGATGATGGAGTTGTGGCAATATCAAGAGCGGACACTTCACTTGTGATTTCTTCCTCTTCATCACTTTCGGAATCATACTCCTCTTGAGTCACTAGCACAAACTTGGTGGGAGACTTCTTGTTGAAGGGTTTCCTCTTGAAATGAGGCTTCTTGTACTCAACCTTGGACTTGTCCTTGCGAATTAGTTTGCCACCATGATGTTCCCTATTCTCAAAGGGACAGTCCGCAATGAAATGGTGGTTGTCTTGACAATTGAAGCACGACCTCACTCTTTGAGTCCCTTCGTCGCCATAGCGATACTTGGTCTTCCCTTCAACATATGCCTTGCCCTTGGATGGATTCTTCCAAAACTTTTGCACGGTAAGAGAAATTACGTCTTTGAGTATGGGGTCATATTCTTGATCCTTCAACGGGGCCAAGTCCTCCATGAAATGTTCTTGATAATCAAACTTCCTTGACACTACCTTGGCCTTCAAATCAACCGATGCTACTTTGTGCATTCCTAGGGCTCGAGCACGGTTGTCAAGAGCATTTTTGGTTTGCACTTGATAGGAGCACACTTCTTGCATCACTTGGGTTGAGGTCAAGGAGGCAAAGTCATGTCTTCCTTGAATGCTCTTCAAGCCAGTGGGCTCAAAAGGCATAAGAGAAATCATGTACTTCCTCTTGATGCAAGCATAATCAATGTACTTGGCACCACCATTGTTGAATGCGGTGGCAATAGTTTTGAGCCTTCGGTACATGTCTTCATGGCTCTCACCATCATACATATAGAATCCTTCGGCATCATTGCTCAAGGCATCATACCTATTCCTTTGCATACTCTCATTTCCCACAAACATGACGACAAGAGATCCCATGTTTCCTTGGCGGTGGAATATTGTTTAAGATGAGGCATTGTGGTTTGGACCCACGGCTTGTTGAATGATGGACAAGGCGGTGTAGTTGAGTTGACAATCTACGACTTCTGTTCTTGTCAAGTTCTTGGGGTCATGTGGCTTGTATCCATCTCGAGTGACCCTCCAAAGTTCAATACAAGAAGAGTTCAAGTGAGTTTCCATGTAATATTGCCACTCACCAAAATAATGTGCGTCAATTTTAGGAGGTTCTCCTCTAAGAATTATATGAGGATGTGGGACGAGAGGATCGGGAAAATAGTGTCCTTCGACGGAGTGGTATCCTCCTTTCTCTTCTGTACCCTTATCGGTGGAGTTCTTAGCGGAAGCATCTGTAAGTGGAACACCATTAGTCCCATTCTTGGCACCCTCAAGATCTTCATCCAAAGGAGATGAAGTGGAGGTCTCCGGTTCCTTGGCTTTCATGAATTGCAACATGAGTGTTCGCAACTCATCGATTTTGCTCTCCATGGATGAGGTCAAGGAATTTTTTTAACTCCGTGAGATCATCCATAGAGACATGCACCACGGTACCGACGACATCCGGATCATCGGCCATACTAAACTCTTAGACGGTTAAGCCCAATAAAAGAGCCAAGGCTCTAATACCAATTGAATGTATAGCATGGGCACCTAGAGGGCGGGGGGGGGGGTGAATAGGTGCTACGACAAATTTTAATTTTTCTTCAAGATTAAGGCTTGACACAAAGGTACATTCTCTAGATGATGCAACTATGGTGAATTTACCTATATGAAAAGAACAATGATAAACACAATACAAGCACAAGTAAAGGTAGGGGAACGAGGTAACCGATATGGAGCGCACACAGACACGATGTATTCCTTACTTCCTCCTTGTTAAGGGAGTGCGTCTCATTGGAGGGGTGTGAGCTTCGCCACAAAGGCGTACTCAATGCCACAAAGGCCTCACCCTATTCTCCGATGAAACCCGCCACATAGGCCTAGTCCACTTTCCACTATTGATCCCCTTTGAGGTGGGAATCGAATCATTTACAAACGATCTTGGGGCACACACCCACAAACAAATTGGGGGCTCCCAACAATCACAAGAATCACCAAGAGAAGTAAGAAGTCTAGGTTCTCCACAAGAGGAAACCCTAGACAAGATCCCTTAAGCTAATGGGGGGGAAATGGAAATCCGGTTGGTGAAGATGTAGATCCGGGGCTTCTCCTTCAATCCTCCAAGTTTTAACAAGTTTGGGTGGAGGATATGGGAGATCTAGCTTGGTGGGTGAGCTCAATCAATGGAGCATTTAATTCTGTATGAGCTACCCCTTGGGGAAGAAGGGGATCTTCTATTTATAGGTCCACCAAAAACTAGCCGTTTTCCTTGCTGTCGAAGTACAATCCGGATGAATTTGGGACTTCCGTAATTAATCCGGCCATCCGGAGCAATCCGGATACTAACAAAGGATTTTCCGTTCATGTCAGAATGAACCCGGATTGGCCCGGAATTATTCTGGATTGTAACAGAAGTTTTAGCGGCAAAGTCGGAATGAATCCGGAATGGATCCGGATGCCGGAATCACCCATAATGGTTCCAGATCCTAACAGATGTTTTCACGGTCAATCCTGAATGAATTCGGATGAATCCGGAATCATTCTGGATGACAGTAAAACCTCTACTTTGAGCAAAAAAACTTCCCCCGTTTTTTTTCTTCTTCACCATTTCTTTGACACCGCTTTTGTGCTGATAGTAAATGTAACATTTTTCAACAATTAGCACACACGGTTAGAACTCATTTATGTTGTTAACAAACACACAAAACTTAGAGATCTAAAAAATGCTCTTTCACATTGTCTGGAGTACATGACCACCGGGCTTTACCCTGGCTGGGTTGTCTCATCGGTTTATCCACGTCAATTTCCAGATTCAAAATCAAGTTAGAACGGTGTCTTGCGGTTATGAGTTTTGCGTCACATCTAAATTTTAGTTTATGAGTTTGAATTCGTGTATGATCCAACAATATGAAGTAGAATTGTTTAATTTGTTTCCTTGGAAAGTTGTAGATGTATTTCACAAAAAAAATCATATGTAAATTATTTGTTGTGAATGCCAAAATAAGTGCTTGCGAATGTAGAAGTAATACCTTGGGTATTTTTTTTCTTCAGTGGGAGAAATATTTTGAGGTGTCAACAAACAAAACATCAAGTGGGCTATGTCTTATCTTTCTCAAAGAAAATATTTTACTTGAATTCATGTACCCCTCTGATCTATAATTCTTTTTATGTTTTTAGTCTAATTTGATCAACAAACTATTAGTTTTATTACTCACTCCATTTCATAATTCTTGCCGTGGTCTTAGTTCAAAATTACAGAACAAAAATAGTAACATATAAATACTTTAAACCACAATAATTTGTTGATCAAATTAGTGTCATCTTACAACTTTTGATATATTTAAATTCCATCAATATTTCGTTTGTATAGATTTGTTTGTCTAAAACTAGGTGCTAAACACACGAGTTGTGCTAATGAAAATGCATACATTGTTATTTTTACATATACTCCATCTGTTCCACAATGTAAGCCTTTTTAGCAAGCTAAAAAAGTTTGTTAAAAAGGCTTACATTGTGGAAACGGAGGGAGTATTTAATAACGATAAATTCCAAAATAGATAGATTACAACAAATACAGGAGACACATCGGAGGTGGAAAAATGATGCGTTACATTGCACAAAAGTATCAGAAAAAAATCTCGCATCAGCTATTATGTGGCCAAAAACTTGAAACTTACCCGTTCACGTTGTTTCAAGAAATAGGAATATGTTGAAGGACGCGTTCAACACGAGTATAATGCTTCACGAAATAAATGCATTCGATGATGCTTTCAATATGAATATATCAAAAGCCCAAAAAAGAGAATATATCAGTGAAGCACATACCACAAACATTAATGACGAGGATGAATATAGTATATCATCTATATCAACTTATCTGGTTATTTGGATTTTAGCTTTATGATATTTATGGTATGGTAAAGAATTGGTTCATCCAGTTTGGGGAGCGAGTCTTCTCTATTGCGAAATGGTTATTAGCCGAGGAGAATTTTCTCGGTACACTTACTCAAGTACCATGCAAATTTATCTAGAGACGACATTCTTTACAATGTATGAGAATATCTTAATCTCTAAAAGGAGATTTATTTTAGTTAATAAAATAATTAGATATCTTTATTTTTATTTTTATGCATGTGATGTTGATAATGCAAATTGAATATCTTAATTTTCTGGAATATGGCTATATTTTCTTTATATGTGAATACCCAAGTTTATTTGATATGTTTACATGTGTAACGACAACAAAACATAAAAAACTGTAGCAACGTGGGGTCATTCAGCCACTAGCCGTAAAACATTGAACAACAAGAAGAATACCCGCACGTTGTTGCGGGGATCGCTTTAAAACTAAAATTTATTGTAAACAAAAGTACATAGGAGATGCGATACATTATGTTTTATAATAAGATGTAAAATTTAATTGATTATAGTATATATATTGTATGGTTTAAAAAAGGAAAATATGTAGTTTGCATGTAGTTATTAATACTCACTTTGTACCATAATATAAGACGTTTCGGGAAGTTGTTTTACCTTACCAAAACATCTTATATTATGGTATAGAGGGAGTATTAGAGAAGATGATATGGATCGTTGATTGGCTAGATGAATGGATATTGTGGATAGCTTGTATGTTGATGTTGAGATAGAAAAACCATTAATACTACCTCCAATCCGAATTAAGTGACGTGACTAGTAAATAAACATGCACAAACCCATTTACAACCGACACTTAATTAAGATCGGATGTAGTATATGTTAATAGTGTTTTGCTTTATAAAAAGTATAGATTCGCGGTGCATGTATGATAATAAGATAAATAATTCTAGGCTAACTTGACACTCTTTTAGATGGACTATAGCCTATATAGGCACACGCCGATAAATCAGCTAGCGTGTGGGCCTTGCTGCTGAGCTGCCTAGAGAAGCACCTGACTCGGATCACTGCGCGGGGCCGTTCTAGGCTTCTCTCTCCAAAGGCCCTTAAAGCCGTACCTTTGCCGTCACTCATGGCACCCGCCCCATGGCCTCCCACTCCGATCCCCGAGGCCACCGCTCCCCACACCGCCACCGTCATCGATCAGGGAGCCAATTCTCTGTCGCAGTGCTGCCCCAGTCTCTTCCGCAGCTTGGTTTTCGAGGAGGGTGAGGCGGAGGTGCTGCAGCATGTGGCCCAACTGAGGAACTGCCCGTTGAAGGCGGAGCGGGCGGCGTGGGTTAGGTATGTCATGTGGCTGAATTCATCGGCGTAGCTCAGGTGCCAACTCGCGCATAGCCAGATAGTAACACCACCGCGCATAATTTTGTGAAAAACTCTCAGATGATTTGGTAAAATAGAGAAGTATTTTGATTTGAATACACCGCCTTGAAGGAGTGATAGGGGAATGAAAGATGGAGTTCTTAAGTACAGAATAGCAGTGTTTAAGAAGACTAGTACGGTACTTGTTTTAGGATTGGATAACAAATAATAAACACCGAATTCTCACATGGAACAGGGGGCAGTATATATATATATATAGGTAAAGGGGCATTAGTCCTGGTTCGTGCCAGGAACCGGGACGAATGTCCCCTAAAAACCCGGGACAAATGCCCCTGGGGCGACATACGCTGACCCGGCCGCAGCATTGGTCCCGTTTTTTGGTGCAACCGGGACTAATGCCATTTTTGGGGCAGAATGAAAAGTATGGTTTCTACTAGTGAGGAAGCGTCATACTTCTAAAATACTAGTAGTACTGACTAAAGTTGCAGTGTAAAAATACAATCAATGACGACATCGTTCAGCAAATTAACAAACTTTGTCCAAGCAGATGTAAAGATAGCTCAGTAACGCATTGGCCTTTCACCGTCTAGATAAGAGGCTCATTTTTTTATTTTGAAAGAAGGCAAAAGCTTTGCCTTTTATATTGATATAGGAGAAGCAAACATGACACGGCCGAGGCCAAAGAAAAAGATCAGAGCTAGAAATTTAGCGCCCGCGAGGGTCCGATTCAACCTACGCCATCCAACCTCTCACTAAGATAGATCGTCATTTATTCAGCTTCGCGATGAGGCGGTGTCGACTGTCAACCAGCAAGCAAATCAGATGGAGTCGACCTGTGCCACCGGAGTCGGGAAATCGCTGCCCCCCGAGCCCGCGAGAGCAATCAGAGCTTCATCTGTATCCGACATCGACGGAAAATTCAGCTTGAGGAGGGTCGACAACGCGTCGATTGCCGAGCCTGAAAGCAGAGTCTTGAGGGAGTTCGCAAAAACTTTCGTAGCCTACACCAGGGGCATATCACTGACGTCGAGCCCCATCTTCTTGTGGAGAACGCACACCGCTTTGTCTATCGCTGGGAGGATCGGTTTCGTCGCGAGCCTGCATCTACGACGGTCAGGGACGGGAGTGGCCACCGGAGCCCGAGGCGTGGGCAGCACTGGCACGGCCGGCTGGGCGAACAGGTCCGCGACACCACGCAGCGCGATGACGGGTGGGGTGAGGAGAGCAGCTCATCATCACCTGTGTCGTCAGTAGTGATGACGAGAGGGGATCTGGGCGCCGCGACCGCCACGTCGGTGCTGGGGGGGGGTCCAATCTCGTCTTCGTCCCGGAGTTGATGGAGGGCTGCAGCACTCCACCTAGAGGGGCGTCAATTCCTCCCAGCTCGGAGGCCCCCGACGATGATGCACATGGCGTCAAGAATTTGTGGCATGGAACAGCCCCCCCCCCCCTCGCCTTTAACCCCACAATTAAACGCGTCGCATCAGCCATCGGCACCTTGCCAGCGAAGCGCCCGACGCCACAGAGAGAATCACGCATAGCCATCGTAACGGAAATGATGGGAGCAACGGCGTCGGCAACGAGCTCCTCAAGCTCGGCCCAGAGAGAAGTTGCCAGGTCGAACAGGATGGCATGCAACTCGTTTGCGTGGAGGCAAGCACATGGATGGACAAGCCGAGGATGAAGCTACGCGTCGCAGGCATGTTCCAAAGGCGGCGGGGGAGGTGCGATGGAGCTTGACGGCGCCGGTTCGGGGCGAAGACCCACGGGGGGCTGGGAAACCTGACCAGCAGCAACCTCAGCCCATGAGGATGCAACGTCGGGCCGCCCAACAGCGGTGGGAGCGCGGGGGATGGCGCGGTCGATGGAGATGGCGAGGTGTGATACGTCATAAACGTATCCCTAATTTTTGATGCTCCATGATGATATTATGCCAATTGCTACAAGTTTTCTCCCTTCTTTATGTCATTTTTATCGATTTTCCGGATTAACCTATTGACAAGATGCCACAGAGCCAGTTCCCCGTTTTCTGTTGTTTTTTAGTTTCAGAAAAGTTGTTCTAGAAATATTCTCGGAATTGGAAAGTTCGAAGCCCGGAAGTCCTATTTTCCCCGGAAGCATCCAGAAGGCTGAAGAGGAGTCGAAGAGGAGCAGCAGGGGGGCCACACCACAGGATGGCGCGCCCCTGGCCGCGCCAGCTATGGGTGTGGGCACCCCGGCCTCCACCGCCTTTGCCCTTTCGCCTACTTAAGCCCCCTGTATGGAAAACCCTAGGCACCCGATCAAAATCCCCAAAAAAGTTCCGCAGCCGCCGTCACCGTCAACCCCAGATCAGGGGGGTTCTGAAGCTGTTTCTGACACCCTGCCGGAGAGGAAATCATCACCGGAGACTTCTACATCACCATGCCTGCTTCCGGAGTGATGCGTGAGTAGTTCATCCTTGGACTACGGGTTCGTAGCTGTAGCTAGATGGTTGTCTTCTCCTCATATGCCTCCATGTTTAGATCTCGTGAGCTGTCTATCATGATCGAGATTGATCTTATGTAATTCTATATGTTGTGTTTGCTGGGATCCGATGAGTATTAACCTTATGCCAAGTTGATTATAGTATTTATTTGCATATGTTATTTGTGATCTTGCATGCTCTCCGTTGCTAGTGGTTATTCTGGCCAAGTAGTTGCTAGTGACTCCAAGAGGGAGTATTTATGCTTGATAGTGGGTTCATGCCTCCTTGTTGCCTTGCTCGAGTGACAGAAACGTGAAGGGGGAGGATGTGCTGTTGCCATTAGGGAGAAAACAGCGGTGAGAGTTCCTGCGTGCATAATCATTGCTTACATTACACACTTTGTTTAATGCAATAATCTGTTGCTTGCAACTTAATACCTAAGGGGGTTCGGATGATAACTTGAGGGTGGATTATTAGTCATAGATGCAGATGGATGTCGGTCTATGTATCTTGTTGTGATGCCCGTACTAAATATCATAGTAATCTTCATGTTATATTGTGCACTACGGTGCAACCTCTATTTGTCAATTGCCCAGCTGTAATTTGTTCACCCAGCATGCTATCTTTTATGGAGAGACACCACTAGTGAAACTATGAATCCCAGTCCATTTTTGCACACTGTTAAACAAACCACAACAATTTCCTGCTTTCTTTACTTACTGCAAGAATTCACTGTTTTCCACAATATACGTCTAATCTTTGTTTTCAGCAAGACCGGTGAGATTGACAACCTCACTGTACCGTTGGGGCAAAGTATTTTGGTTGTGTTGTGTGCAGGTTCCACGTTGTTGCTGACACCGGTGAAGTGTCAGCACAATCGTCAGTGGCATCAACCTTCCGAAGATTCTCTTTCTTCTACTGGATTGATAACCCTGGTTCTTAACTAAGGGGAAAACTCCTACCGTTGTGCTCATCACACCTTCCTCTTGGGGTTCCCAACAACGCAGAGAAAGGATTCAACTCTGCCAGCAACAAGGATTTTTCTGGCGCCGTTGCTGGGGAGAAGCAAGTCTTCTGGCAAGGGGAGTCTCTCACTCTCAACCTCTTTATTTTGTTTATTGTCTTGTTTTTATTCTTTGTCCTGTTTTGCTTCTCTATATCAAAAACACAAAAAGATTAGTTCTTATTCTAGTTGTTATTTTTGCTCTATCATGCTTGCTATCAATGTTTGATGTCTTTGAAACTAGATCTTTTAGGCATGGTGGGTTCACGGATGAACAACAAAAACATTATAAGGAACACCGCTTGTCACAAAAAGGGATACACTTATGGGAGAAAATTAATAAATTGCATGACTATGCTAAAAACTTCTGTTCTACTTATAATGTTACTTATTGCTTTGATAAATCTTGTTGCTGTAGGAGGTATAAACACCTCCCTTTTCAATGTGAGTATAATGATAATGTTACCATATCTTCTTATGTTAAGTGAAATTATGAATTATATGATGTGGAACAAATTGAAGAATTTATTGCTTGGAAGGGTGCATTCGAAATTGCCTATTTGCTTGAAAGTATTGATGATGCACCTTATAAATATGAGATTTATGCTATACTTGTATATTTCTTTGATAATTACAAGGATTTTAATTACTACATAATGGAATATCTTAATAAATTCTCTCAACCTAAGGAAGATACTAATGCCTTGCAGGAACCTATGGAAGAAGAAACTGCTAAATCTGGAAGCTCATGTCAACCTCCCAATGATAGTAACTCTTTAACTCATACATTATTTGATGAAATTGATACTTTCTATACTAGTTAATTTGATACTACTATGAATAAAACTTGTGAGAATGATATTGCTACTATTATGTCTGATAATCAATGCTACTTGGATAAATCATATGATAATGCTCTTGATGATGGTCTTATGTTACTTGATGTTATAAATTATAATGCTACTAAAAATAGGATTGCCATAATGTGTCCTATACCTTTTAAGAGTGACCAATCATTTTTTTTTCTATAGCTAAAAGTGGGAAACAAGAGGTCTTTACTTTTAATTTTGATCCCACTGTTTTGGAGCTTGATATGAATTGTATGCTTTTAGACCATGACAAACATGCTTTATGTGATAATTATGTTGTTGAGTTTCCTCATGATGCTACTGAAAATTATTATGAGAGAGGAAAATATGGTTGTAGGAATTTGCATGTTACTAAAACACCTCTCTTTTTGTTGAAAGTTTTGAAGTTGCTCTTGTTCTTCCTTCCCATGATTTATAGTTTGAGCTTCTTTAATTTATTTCTTTACAAGATTCCTATGCATAGGAAGTGGGTTAGACTTAAATTTGTTTTATACTTGCTTCTTGATGATCTCTTTTGATTAACGCATATTTCTTATGTGAGCATCTTCTTGCCTTTTATGCCTAGCTGAAAGGCGTTAAAGAAAAGCGCTACTGGGAGACAACCCGTTTTATTTCTCTGTTTTCAACCCGTTTTTCTTCATTTTCTTTGGTGTGCTTTCCACCTGGGTGTTGTCTATTTCCTTAGCAACCCTACTGTATCTTTTCTTTTGAGTTTTTTTTGAGCCAAGTAAAGCGTCTAGTGGAAAGTTGAGGCTATATTTTGGATTTCTGCGCGGGAAACAGATTTCTGTTGTCCACTGTTTATTCCGTATAAAATCACAGAAAATTCAAATTGACCTGAGTTTTTTTGGGCGTAATCCTGGGTTATATACGCAACATTTCTTAGATGACCACTTTTTAATTTGAGCAACAGAAGATTTTTTGAAAAAATCGATCTTTACCTGCTGTTCTGTTTTGACAAATTTCTGCCATTTATCGCATTTGCATCTTAATCTCTTTCTTTTGGTGTTTTGTTGAGAAAAAGAGTTTTGAAAGAAGTTGTGACAGTATCTAATGTGTTTTTGAGTGTTATACTTGTGTTGAAACTTAACCATGTGAATTTATTATTTTGAATGCACTAACGTTGCTAATGAAGATTGTGAGAAGTTTGGTGTGAAGGAAGTTTTCAAGGGTCAAGAGAAGAGGATGATATGATGTGATCAAGAAGATTGAAAAGACTAAGCCTGGGGATGCCCCGGTGGTACATCCCAGCAAATTCCAAGAAGACTCAAATTATCAGATTACTTCTAGTGAAACTATATTTTTATTCGGTCGCATCTTATGTGATTTACTTGGAGCGTCTTTTATTTTTGTTTTCAATTTGTTTTTGCTTTTGCTTTCAGTTTTTTTTACTTTTTCAATAAGATTGATTGGATCCCAGCATTCTTTTATTGGAGAGTGACATGCTCCGCTTTTTCATGAGAATACTTTGTATTCTTAATCTCTGTCTAGCTGCTGCATTTATTTAGCTCTTGTTTTGCATGCATCTCTTATTAGAGTTGTTAGTTTTAGTAGTGTTATGTGAATACTCTCATGTTTGCTTGCTGTATCATAAATAGTATTTTTGTTAAAGCATGTTTTGTATGGTGCTTGTTGGGAGAAAGAAAACTGCTGCTTGAAGTAGAATTTATAACAGTACTAGTAGAAGCTTGTATAGACTGTGGCTAGGACTTTTTCATGCCATGCTAAATGTTATTTTAGTTTTAAAGCCTTGTGGTTATTGAGTAGCATGATTAGCCTCAAATAGCTCAGAATTTTTAATATATATTGGAAGATTCATGAGTTGTTCTTGTCATAGTAAAGCATCAATATATGGTATTCCCTTTCGAATGTTTTATTTGGTTGACTTGGCGCATGCTCACACCATGTTTATGACTACAAACCAGTCACGAATAGCCTCCATGACCACTTAGTTTTTGAACTTGTGATACTGCTTATGTTTTAATTAATGATGCTTATGTCGCTATCCATGATTATGGCTCTTATGCTCTCTTGATTTGTCGCTCCCAGTCTTTTGCTAGCCTCCACCTGTACTGAGTATGAGCTCTACTCGTGCATCCAAACTCCCTTAAACCAAAGTTTTTCCCATTGTGTCCACCATACCTACCTACATGTGGTATTTAACTGCCATTCTAAAGTAAATTGCTCATATGTTACCTTTAAAACCTTCAAAATTACTCCTGCTTTATGTTCCTGTTTTTGCTCATGAGGACGTAAATAGAGAATCTTTATCTCACTTGTTGATTGGATTTCACACCCTGGACTAGAGGCTTCATCTGCTTATCCAAATGATAGAAGAGTTGGCAGCGGGGTGCCCAGCCCCAAATTAATACAAACAAATTCTCTTCACTATTTTTGCCCCTGATTTATCAGTCAAAGCATAATTGTGTGAACAAAAGAGAAAGAGGGATGACCTTCTACACCATTTGCGTCCTTCACCATGGGAGACGCTCTTGTGAATCCAGTTGACTTGTGACGTACTATATTTTCTGTTTACCATTCGTTGACATTAGCATACATCTCCCAAAATATAGACACTCCTCCACGGTATGTGATTGTTGGCAGACACCCGAGGATTCGGTTAGCCATGGTTTGTGAAAGATGGATGTGAGGAGTGTCAAACTTTTAATACCTCTGTTTAATAAAATAAAAGCTCTAGCACATGAGTGATCCCTGCTTCCCACTGCAAAGGGCCTTTCTTTTACTTTTATGTTGAGTCTCCATCTTCTAACTTTATGCATAGTTGAGAGAGTATTTTTGCCATTCCGAGTTCTATGTGCATTTGTCCCATAAACATCAATAATTACTTCATGGTGTGATATCATTTGCTCTTAAATTATTTGTTCTAGTCTTCCTCTTGAATTTTGAAGGTGTCCTGGCATTTATGTTTTGCCCCACTCTTAAGGACTATCGAAATATCACTTTGCCATGCTTTCTCTATACCTGAAACAAACGTCTAACTTTCTTTCCATTATTATTCATGATCCTTTATTTGAGTTACTCTTCGTGATGCAAAGTAATTTCTATGCTTTATTATTAAAGTTTTATTTAGCATGCCTGTGTTTAAAGTTTTATGATCTCAGCGTGCATATGCTTTTACATTAGATTGATCAAGTTTATGTTAGTAGCATGTCACCTCGGAAATTATGTTTTATCGTTTACCTACTCGAGGACGAGTAGGAGCTAAGCTTGGGGATGCTTGATACGTCATAAACGTATCCCTAATTTCTGATGCTCCATGATGATATTATGCCAATTGCTAAATGTTTTCTCCCTTCTTTATGTCATTTTTATCGATTTTCCGGACTAACCTTTTGACAAGATGCCAGAGAGACAGTTCCTTGTTTTCCTCTGTTTTTTAGTTTCAGAAAAGTTCGTTTGGAAATATTCTCGGAATTGGAAAATTCGAAGCTCGGAAGTCCTATTTTCCCCGGAAGCATCCAGAAGACAGAAGAGGAGTCGAAGAGGGGCAGCAGGGGGGCCACACCATAGGTTGGCGCGGCCCCCGGCCGCGCCAGCTATGGGTGTGGGCCCCCCCGGCCTCCACCGCCTTTGCCCTTTCGCCTATTTAAGCCCCCCGGATGGAAAATCCTAGGCACCTGATCAAAATCCCCAAAAAAGTTCCGCAGCAGCCGTCACCGTCAACCCCAGATCAGGGGGGGTTCTGAAGCTGTTTCCTGCACCCTGCCGGAGAGGAAATCATCACCGGAGGCTTCTACATCACCATGCCTGCCTCCGGAGTGATGCGTGAGTAGTTCATCCTTGGACTACGGGTTCGTATCTGTAGCTAGATGGTTGTCTTCTCCTCATATGCCTCCATGTTTAGATCTCGTGAGCTGCCTATCATGATCGAGATTGATCTTATGTAATTCTATATGCTGTGTTTGCTGGGCTCCGATGAATATTGACCTTATGCCAAGTTGATTATAGTCTTTATTTGCATATGCTATTTGTGATCTTGCATGCTCTCCGTTGCTAGTGGTTATTCTGGCCAAGTAGTTGTTAGTGACTCCAAGAGGGAGTATTTATGCTTGATAGTGGGTTCATGCCTCCTTGTTTCCCTGCTCGAGTGATAGAAACGTGAAGGGGGGAGGACGTGTTGTTGCCATTAGGGAGAAAACAACGGTGAGAGTGCCCGCGTGCATAATAATTGCTTACATTACACACTTTGTTTAATGCAATTATCTGTTGCTTGCAACTTAATACCTAAGGGGGTTCAGATGATAACCCGAGGGTGGATTATTAGTCATAGATGCAGATGGATGTCGATCTATGTATCTTGTTGTAATGCCCTCACTAAATATCATAGTAATCTTCATGTTATATTGTCCACTACGGTGCAACCTCTATTTGTCAATTTCCCAGCTGTAATTTGTTCACCCAGCATGTTATCTTTTATGGAGAGACACCATTAGTGAAACTATGAACCCCGGTCCATTTTTCCACACTGCTAACAAACCACAACAATTTCCTGCTTTCTTTACTTACTACAAGCATTCACTATTTTCCACACTATACGTCTAATCATTTTTTTCAGCAAGACCGGTGAGATTGACAATCTCATTGTACCGTTGGGGCAAAGTATTTTGGTTGTGTTGTGTGCAGGTTCCACGTTGTTGTTGACAGCGGTGAAGTGACAGCACCACGTCAGTGGCATCAACCTTCCGAAGATTCTATTTCTCCTCCTGGATTGATAACCCTGGTTCTTAACTAAGGGGAAAACTCCTACCGCTGTGCTCATCACACCTTCCTCTTGGGGTTCCCAACAACGCAGGGAAAGGATTCAACTCTGCCAGCAACAAGGTGGGCTTGGCAGTCCTTTGCCCGGTGCCCGGAGCGGCGGCAGGTGAGGCACCGGATTGGGCCTCTACAGTCCTTGGCAAAATGGCGAGGGGAGAAGCATCAGTAGAAGAGCCCCTACAGCATCCTCCTGAACGAAAGCTCACGCTCCGAGGAAGCCACGCCGTGAGTGCGACGAGGATGTTGCAGCGGCGTATGGGGAAGACGCGGATGGCCCTCGGGCGAACCGTGTCCCAACCCTCGCCGACAGCGGTAGAGCGCGACGCGCCGTCTTCAATGTCCAAACCGCTAGGAGAGGAAACCACCTCGATTTGAGCCGTGGAGGCCCAACAGACGGAGCAGCGAGGGCAAGAACGTCTACAGCAGAGTCCAGCTGGACAGCAGGCGGTGAGGCCGGGGCGCTGAGGACGTCGACGCGGAGAGACGACCTAGATCTGGGGGTCAGCACCCCCACCCCTCCAACAACCTCCACAGGAGCCAGTGATGACACACAAGTATAGGGGGTGTATCGTAGTACTTTCGATAAATAAGAGTGTCGAACCCAACGAGGAGCAGAAGGTGTTGACAAGCAGTTTCGATGAAGGAATAACTGTAAGTACTGGAAAATAGATTTGTAGGGGTTTTTCATATCGCAGATAAATAAAGTGTGAGTAAATAAAAAGCAGTAGTAATAATTCCAGCAAGTGGCCCAATCCTTTCTTCAGCAAAATACAAACCGGTGAGTTTACTTCTGATTAACAGACGTTCTCGAGGACACACGGGAGGTTTCTGTCAAGTGCTTTTGTTCCACGCAGCTGAATGACTTTGGTGTTTTGATGAGTGTTGTGTGGGTGAACCTATGCTAATGTACCATCCCATCCAAGACTAATACATACTTTTGATTATACCCCTTGCAAGCATCCGCAACTACAAGAAAGTAATTAAGAAATAAATCTAACCACATCTTTAAACTCCAGGATCCTACGCTCCCTCGTGGAATGGTTTCCTAACGGGGGTTTAGGTTTCTGTCACTCCGGCAACCCCACGATTAGTAGCCAAATACACGATGCATTCCCCTAGGCCCATAAATGGTGAAGTATCATGTAGTCGACGTTCACATGACACCACTAGAAGAATAACACCACAACATAAATATATAACATTAAATATTATTCAACATTACTTCACTATTAACAACTTGACTTCTCCCATGTCCTCAAGAACAACACGAACTACTCACAACACATGATATGGATCATGACCAGAGGTGATATAATGGATGATGACAATCTGGTCGTAAAGTGCAAACACCAATAAATCTCACAAGCATCAACTAGTAACAAGTAATCCACACCGGGAGAGAGATCTAATGCAAAACAACGATAGAGGCCCCTAATTGTTACATCGGGATGAAGGTGGATGATGAGGGTGATGGTGCTGGTGGTGATGACGATGATGATGACGATCTTGATGATGCATGGAGTGATGACGTTGACGATGGCGGTGATTTCCCCTCTCCGGAGAGGAATTTCCCCGGCAGATTTCTCACTGCCAGAGAGCTTTTCTCTCTCGGGTGTTTTCCGCCCCGCTGCGGCGGGGGAATAATTCTTCGAGGATGGAATGACTCTTAGGGTTCCCTCGGGGCCAGGGGGCAAAGATGACCCCCTGAGGTGGGCCAAGGTGGCCACACCCCTCGGTGGCGCGGCCAGGGGGGGCCACCCCTAGGTGTGGACCCCTGGTGGCCCCCTCCGGTTCTCCTTATGGCTGAGTTCCTCCTCTAAACTTTTAGGAACCCCCGGATGTCCCCCTTCTTCTTCTGATCTTCAGAAATATGGTATCTCGATGGTGCTTTTTCCATCGGATTTCTGGTCCCGGTGTTTATTCTCCAAAAATTATAAAACATGCAAAATAAGATAAAATAACATAAGAGATGCATCATAACATGAAATATATCGAGGAATAACAGCAAAATATGATATAAAATAGTGATGCAAAATGGACGTATCAACTCCCCCCAAGCTTAGACCTCGCTTGTCCCCAAGCGAAACTGAACTTAGAAAACATGACCACAGGTTTATGGAGTGAAGAGTCGATAAATAAAATACGGACAAGAAGCATCACATTTACCTATGCACCAATCATTACAGATAGCAACTTGCTCTCATATAACTTAACTTGAAACAAGTAAAGGGAGTCACAAACAAAGATGCAAAAGAGAGAATCAAAATTGGTAATGGCAAACTTCGTTCTTGGTCAGAGAACATTTAATGAAATTATACTTGTCTTAGATGAATTCTTTATAACAAGGTTTATATTGTAGAGCTTAACATGTTTAATTATAACAACTCTTTTACAGTGATTCATAGCTTTCAAAGTAATATTCATTCAAATAATAAAGCATGTGCTAAACAAAGAAGGATAGAAAACATGATTGAATAAATCAACATATAGATGATGAGAACACAACAACTCAAATGCTTGCTGGAGACAGAGAGAAATGGGTTTACTGACTCAACATAAAAGTAAAAGATAGGCCCTTCGTAGAGGGAAGCATTGATTGCTCATGTGCTAGAGCTTTTATTTAATAAAACAGAGTTATAAAAGTTTGACACTCCTCCCATCCATCTTACACAAACCATGGCTAACCGAATCCTCGGGTGCCTGCTAACAATCGCAAACCGTGGAGGAGTGTCTAAATTTTTAGAGGTGTATATTTATGTCAACGAATGGCAAACAGAAAATACAATATGTCACAAGCCAACTAGACTCACAAGAGAGGCTCCCATAGAAGGACGCAACTGGTATAGAAGGTCATCCCTGTTTCTCTTTTATTTACACAATTATGCTTTGACTGATAAATCAGGGGCAAAAAGAGTGAAGAGAATTTGTATTATTATTTGGGGCTGGGAACCCCGCTGCCAGCTCTTCTAGCATTTGGATAAGAGGATGAAGCCACTAGTCCAGGTGTGTGAGTCCAATCAACAAGTGAGATAAAGATTCTCTATTTGCGTCCTCATGAGCTAAAACAGGAACACAAAACAGGAGTAATTTGAAAGTTTTAAATGTAGAACATGAGCAATTTACTTGGAGTGGCGGTGAAATACCACATGTAGGTAGGTATGGTGGACACAATGGGAAAGGTTTTGGGGTTTAAGGTTTGGATGCACGAGAAGCATTCCCTCTCAGTACAAGGTTTTTGGCTAGCATGGCTGGGTAGCGATCATAAGAGTTGAAGGAAAACAAACAAATATACATATGATGAAACCAATCATGCAATCTTCATTGAAAGCACAAGCGATCTTAACTTGTGAATACTAAGTTTATGAGCTAATAGGCACATTCCTCTTTCTTATACTAGCAACTCGAATTATTATTTCTGCTGACCCAAGCTAAGTTTGCCAAAACTAACTAGATTAACTTGATCATCTATAGAGTGATACGAAATACTAATAGCAAGCTCAACCATATGACAGAAGTTGAAAACTGAAATAATGTGCATAGAAAGTAAATGATGAAACTTCTCATTAATATTTCAAACCGGCAACTCACACCACCGGATACAACGATAACCAACTAGGGAGAGACACTTCCATACTACAAACCATCCTATATGATAACCTCTCTACTCATGATATGACTCTACTGAAAAGGTAAAAAGATGAAAGATAGTGATGTGATACCGCGGCACTCCCCCAAGCTTGGAACAAGCCGAGGGGATGCCAAAACCAATGACGAATCAGTTCTTCGGTGGTGGTGGATCCTTCTCATCCTCGATCTTCCAAGGTAAAGGCTCTCCATCCACAAATGACGTCCTGGTCTCCATCATCCTGAAACTAGCAGCAACGCTTATGAGTTTAAACCTGTTCTCATACTCACAGATCTGGTTCTGCACGTCATAGAGTTGTTCTTGCAGATCATTGGTGATCTTGGTGAGTGAGAGAATCTCCTCCCAAAGCTTCAAATTCTCCCTTTTGTATTCAACGATCTGTTCTGTCTTTATCCTATCGATGATCTCAACTTCACGCTCTGCCATCTTCTTGTACCTGAAAACTTCTTGTTTCAGTTCTTCCATCCTAGCTTCCAGACTTCCTTCTCCTCTAGGGCCCCGAACATCTTCAATCTGCACCTTCCCGTTCCTGAGCAGCAATTCCTTGGGATGCATCTTCAACTCGTTCAAGTACGGGTTGACAACGTTCTCAAAGAAACTATCTTTGGGAGACCTAGGCGAAGCCATTGATGCTCTAGATCTGAAGATGTAACCTGACAGATATAGCTCGGAACAGAAACATGACGATAAGACGATATACGGACCTCGGGGGGGTCCGGGGGATTATATAGCAAAAAGTTTCATAACGAAAGAAAAGTCCAGGTAAAAAACGAGTCGGAGAGGGGCTCCGGGGAGCCCACACCATGGCTGGCGCGGCCAGAGGTGGGCCCGCGCCACCCTATGATGTGGAGCCTCCGGGCTCCGTCTCCCTCTCGTTTCCGGCTCATAATTTTTCATATTTTCTAAAAACAGTAAAAATATAAGTTGAAAGATGTTTCGCGAACATTTTCTTACCAAAACTGTTACCTATTCGAAAACTGAGTCTGCAGTTTCTGAAATATGCTTCTTAATAAACTCCTCCGGGATCATGGCTTGAATACAATCAACATTTTCATTATAAGGATCTCCAGAAATATAATGCTTGAGTCTTTAGCCATTCACCACTTGTGAAGAGTTGTCTTCAAGGGAAACAATTTTAATTGCCCCCGAACGATAGATCTCTTCGATAACAAAAGGTCCTTCCATCTCGAGAGTAATTTTCCTGCAAAAAATCTGAGACGAGACCTATACAATAGCACTTTCTCACCAACATGAAATTATCTTTTAATAATTCTCTTATCATGCCACCTTTTAACTTTTTCTTTAAAGATCTTAGCATTTTCATATGCTTCACTCCTCCATTCATCTAAAGAACTTAAGTCAAGCAGCCTTTTTTCACCAGCAAGTTTAAAATCTCTATTTAGGTCTTTCACTGGCCAATAAGCTTTGTGTTCTAATTATAAGGGCAAGTGACAAGCTTTTCCATAAACCATTTTATAAGGAGACATGCCCATGGGATTTTTGTAAGCAGTTCTATAAGCCCACAGAGCATCATTTAATTTCTTAGCCCAATTTTTTCTAGATTTGTTAACAGTCTTTTGCAAGATAGATTTGATTTCTCTATTTGATAATTCTACTTGACCACTAGTTTGAGGATGATAGGGTGAAGCAATTATATGATTAACATCATATTTAGCAAGAGTTTTTCTAAAACCACCATGAATAAAATGAGAACCCCCATCAGTCATAAGATACGTAGGTACACCAAATCTAGGGAAAATAATGTCCTTAGGCATTTTTAATGAGGTTTCACCTTCAGCACTTTTAGTAGGTATAGCTTCTACCCATTTAGTAACATAGTCAACAACAACAAGAATATGAGTATAGCTTTTTGAAGGAGGGAGAGGACCCATGAAGTCAAAACACCAACAATCAAACGGTTCAATAACAAGAGAATAATTCATAGGCATTTCATTACGTCTAGAAATATTTCCAACCCTTTGAAATTGATCACAAGATAAAACCAATTTTCTAGCATCTTTAAAGAGAACAGGCCAATAAAAACCCTGATTGTAGGACTTTATGTGCAGTTATATCTCCAGCATGATGTCCTCCATAAGCACTACTATGACATTTTCTCAATATCTCTTGTTGTTCATTTTCAGGAACACATCTTCTCATAATACCATCAACACCTTCTTTATATAAGTGTGGGTCATCCCAAAAATAATAACTCAAATCATAGAAGAATTTTCTTCTTTGCTGAGCTGTAAAGGTAGGAGGCAAATACTTCAAAACAATAAAGGTAGCATAATCAGCATACCATGGACTCTCTTGAGAGCTAACTTTTATTGCAACTTACTGTCCATTAGGAAAACTATCATTAACAGGAATAGGGTCATCCGGGATATTTTCTAATCTAGACAAATTATCAGCAACAGGATTTTCAGCACCCTTCCTATCCACAATATGTAAATCAAACTCTTGTAAAAGAAGCACCCATCTAATAATCCTAGGCTTGGCATCTTTATTTTCCATAAGGTACTTAATAGCAGCATGATCAGTATGAATAGTAACTTTAGAATCAACAATATACTGCCTAAATTTATCACAAGCAAAAACTACAGCTAGGAATTCTTTCTCAGTGGTAGCATAATTCTTTTGAGCAGCATCAAGAGTTTTACTATCATAATGAATAACATTTAACTTCTTATGTATCCGTTCTCCAAGAACAACACCTACAACATAATCACTAGCATCACACATAATTTCAAATGGTAAATTCCAATCAGGTGGTTGAACAATAGGGGCATATATTAAAGCTTTCTTTAAAATTTCAAAAGCTTCTTTACAATCTTCATCAAAAACAAATGGTACATCTTTTTGAAGAAGATTAGTAAGAGGTTTTGATATTTTAGAGAAATCTTTAATAAAATTTCTATAGAAACCAGCATGACCAAGAATACTACGAATACCTTTGACATCCCTGGGACAGGGCATTTTCTCAATAGCTTCAACTTTAGCTCTATCAACTTCAATACTTATTTCGGAAATTTTATGTCCAAGAAAAATTCCTTCATTAACCATGTAATGACATTTCTCCCAGTTAAGAACAAGATTAGTCTCCTCACATCTCTGCAAAACTTTATCAAGATTCTGCAAACAATTATCAAAAGAAGTTCCATAGACGGAGAAATCATCCATGAAGACTTCCACAATTTCTTCACAAAAACCATGAAAGATAGCAGACATGCATCTTTGAAAGGTAGCAAGAGCATTACATAAACCAAAAGGCATACGTCTACAAGCATAGGTTCCATAAGGACAAGTGAAAGTTGTTTTCTCTTGATCAAGCTTTTTGACATCAATTTGAGAAAACCCAGAATAACCATCAAGAAAGCAGAAATGAGCTTTCTTAGACAACCTTTCTAACATTTGATCAATAAAAGGCAAAGGATAGTGATCTTTCTTAGTAACTTTGTTAACCTTCCTAAAATCAATGCACATCCTATAACCAACCACTACTCTTTGAGGAATGAGTTCATTATTTTCATTTGGCACAACAGTCATCCCTCCTTTCTTAGGGACACAATGCACAGGACAAACCCATCTACTATCAGCAATAGGATAAATTATACCAGCATCAAGGAGTTTCAATACCTCATTTCTTACCACGTCCCTCATTTTAGGATTTAAACGGCGTTAATGCTCAACAACTGGCTTTGCATCTGGTTCAATATTAATAGCATGCTGACATATAGCAGAAGAAATCCCTTTCAAATCATCAAGAGTATAACCAATAGCACCTCTATGTTTCTTCAATATTCTCAATAATCTCTCCTCTTCTTTATCAGAAAGTTTAGAACTAATAATAACATGATATAATTTCTTATCATCAATATGAGCATATTTAAGATTATCTGGCAAAGGCTTTAAATCAAAAACAGGATCTTCCTTGGGTGGTAATGTTGTACCCAAGTCTTCCACAGGTAAATTATGTTTCAACATCGCTGGCTGATGCAGGAAAATCTCATCAATTTCATTCCTTTCTTCCATAATGACATCACTTCCGTGGTCTTGCATGTATTGGTGCAAAGGATTGTTAGGAGAAAGAGCAATAGCAGCCAACTGTTCAACTTTATAATTCTCATTAGGCAATTCAGCTTCATAAGGTGCTTTAACAAATTTGGAGAAATTAAATTCATAAGACTCTCCATCAAACTTTGTAATAATTTTCTCCTTTTTACAATCAATAACAGCACCACAAGTGTTTAAGAAAGGTTTACCAAATATAATAGGACAAGTATCACTAGCAAAAGTGCCTAGTACTAGAAAATCAACAGGATATTTAGTTTTACCAGATAAGACCTCCACATCTCTAACAATACCAATTGGAGAAATAGTTTCCCTATTAGCAAGTTGAATAATCACATCAATGTCTTCAAGTTCACAAGAACCAATTTCATGCATGATTTCTTTATAAACCTCATAAGGAATAACACTAGAACTAGCACCAATATCACATAAACCATAACAATAATGATCACCTATCCTAACAGATAGCATAGGAACACTAGGTTTCCTAGATTTACTAGGATGAGAGACAATATTAGAAGCATCTTCACAAAATATAATGTGTCCCTCTTCTACATTTTCAGAAACAAGGTCCTTTACTATTGCTACTGTAGGTTTTACAATTATTTGTTCCTCAGGTTTCCTTGCACTTTTATTAACCACACTAGGTAGCATAGAATGTTCTTTTACCTTAGCAGGGAAATGCATTTTCTCAATATAAGGTTCAGGCACAATAGAATCAACAGTATGAACTTCTATATCTCTAGCAGGAACACAATTAATAGTATCTTTATAAGGTGCATGGTACTTCTCCCATTCCTTTTTAGTAATATCAATGTAAGAAGAAAAGGCCTTATATAAGTTTGCAACAACTTGAGAATCAAGACCATAAGCAGTACTAACATTATGAAAATCATCTGATGATATAAAAGTTTTAATACATTCATAATCATAATTTATACCTGACTTTCTACCTTTTTCATTCTCCCATGCTTCAGTGTTTTCTTGAATACGGTCAAGAAGATCCCATTTAGCTTCATCCTTCATACGTGTAGATGATCGAGAACAAGAAGCATCCAATAAATCCTTATCATGAAGAGGAATCCTTGCATAGAAATTATTAATAACAATATTACTGGGGAGCTCATGAATGGGGAATTTGAGCATTAGTAACTTCAATCTACCCCATGCTTGGGCAATACTCTCTCCGTCATGAGGCCAAAAATTATATATATAATTCCGATCTCTATGGATTTCACTTGGAGGATAGAATTTAGAATAAAAGAGAGGTACAATTTCCTCCCATTCAATAGTCTGGCTATTTTTCAGCAGTTTGAACCATAAAGAGGCTCGGCCTATCAATGATATAGAGAATAATTTCCTCTTCACTTGGCTCATTGTAATACCTGCACACTTGAACAACTCGCATAATTCATGTAAAAAGAGCAAATGATCACCAGGATGGACATTTCCATCACCTGAATAGGAGTTATTCATAACATGTTTATCAATCTTTATAGGTTTTTTATAAGGATCCAAATCATCAGGCGGTGGTTCACTTACTACCCTAGCAGTGGCAGAAGTGCCCGCAAATAAGGACTCAAAAGGAGATCCAAACATAGTGTAATAAATCAGTAGACAGAAATAAAAACAGCACTTACATCAGAAGCTTCCTTTATCAATTCCACTTCCCAATAGCGCTTCACTCCCCGGCAACGGCGCCAGAAAATAGTCTTTATGACCCACAAGTGTGGGGGGGTGTATCGTAGTACTTTCGATAAATAAGAGTATTGAACCCAACGAGGAGCAGAAGGTGTTGACAAGCAGTTTCGATGAAGGAACAATTGTAAATACTGGAAAATAGATTTGTAGGGGTTTTATATATTGTTGATAAATAAAGTGCGAGTAAATAAAATGCAGTAGTAATAATTGCAGCAAGTGGCCCAATCCTTTCTTCAGCAAAGGACAAACCGGCGAGTTTACTTCTGATTAACAAACGTTTTCGAGGACACACGGGAGGTTTCTGTCAAGTGCTTTTGTTCCATGCAGCTGAATAACTTTGGTGTGTTGATGATTGTTGTGTGGGTGAACCTATGCTAATGTACCGTCCCATCCAAGACTAATACATACTTGTGATTATACCCCTTGCAAACATCCACAACTACAAGAAAGTAATTAAGAAATAAATCTAACCACAACTTTAAACTCTGGGATCCTACGCTCCCTCGTGTAATGGTTTCCTAACGGGGGTTTAGGTTTCTGTCACTCCGGCAACCCCACGATTAGTAGCCAAATACACGATGCATTCCCCTAGGCCCATAAATGGTGAAGTATCATGTAGTCGACGTTCACATGACACCACTAGAAGAATAACACCACAACTTAAATATCAAACATTAAATATTATTCAACATTACTTCACTACTAACAACTTGACTTCTCCCATGTACTCAATAACAACACGAACTACTCACAACACATCATATGGATCATCATCAGAGGTGATATAATGGATGATAACAATCTGGTCATAAAGTGCAAACACCGATAAATCTCACAAGCATCAACTACTAACAAGTAATCCACACCGGGGGAGAGATCTAATGCAAAACAACGATAGAGGCCCCTAATTGTTACAACGGGATGAAGGTGGATGATGGTGCTAGTGGTGATGACGATCTTGATGATGCCCGAAGTGATGACGGTGACGATGGCAGTGATATTCCCTCTCCGGAGAGGAATTTCCCCGGCAGATTTCTCCCTGCCAGAGAGCTTTTCTCTCTCGGGTGTTTTCCGCCCCGCAGCGGCGGCGGAATAATTCTTCGAGCATGGAATGAGGCTTAGGGTTCCCTCAGGGCCAGGGGCAAATATGACCCTCGGAGGTGGGCTAGGGTGGCCACACCCCTAGGTGGCGCGGCTAGGGGAGGGGGCGCGCCATGAAGGGAATATGCCTAAGAGGCAATAATAAAGTATTTATTATGTTATTCCTTCTTTATGATAGATGTTTATTTCTCATGCTAGAATTGTATTAACCGGAAACATTGATACATGTGTGATTAATAAACAAACCAATGTTCCTAGTGAAGCCTCTCTTTTAACTAGCTCGCTGATTAACAGATGATCAAGGTTTCCTGATCATAGACATTGGATGTTGTTAATAATGGGATCATGTCATTAGGAGAATAACGTGATGAACTTAGACCCTAACTAAGTATAACAATACGATCAAGTAATTTAGTTTTGTTGTTATGTCTTACATTCGGAGGAACATTGTTCCTTAGACCATGAGATCTTGTTAATCACTAATACCGAAAGAATAATTTGATGACATCAAACGTCACACCGTAACAGGGTGACTATAAAGGTGGCATTAGCTATTCGGAAATTATTAGTTGAAGCTCATGGATCAAGAATGGGATTTTTCCATCCAATATGACGGAGAGATATACTCAGGGCCCTCTCGGTGATATCACATCGACACCGCTTGCAAGCACGTGATATGATCACAAGGATGTTATATCACGGGAACGAGAAAAGAGTACTTGTCATATAACGAGATCGAACAAGGTATGGTGGATCCCGATGATCGGATCTCGGACAAGTAAAATATCGCGAGACAAAGGGAAATCATTACGACGTTGAAAGGTTCACACGATCACGAGAGTCATCGTTGAATATATAGGAGTCATCAAGGATCTCCAGATCCCGCTGTTGATTATTGATCGGAGAGGAGTCTCGGTCATGTCTATATTATTCACGAATCGTAGGGTGACACACTTAAGGTTCGATGAAGCGTTAGAGAGGATACGGAATATCGAAGAATATTTTGGGCAGCTCCGAAAAATTGTTTCGGGGGAAAATTGAAATACTTCAAGGGGTTTTTCATCGAATGGTTGTTAATAGAATTAACAAATGATTCGAGGTGCTGCATGAAAATGTTTGTTAATGGAATTAACAAATATAAATAAAGAAATAAAAATGTTTTATTTATTTATTAAAGAAAAACCTTTGGATTTTCTAAGTGGAAAATTAATGGAGTATGAGTGGGTGTGAGTGGGGCTTCCACTCACATGAAGAGAGGAAGGGGTGGGGTCACCATGACTGGACGCACCCCCCTTGGGCTGCCTCCCCCTCCCCTATAAAAGGAGGGTGAGAGCTCCCTCTTCTATACACACTTGCCCACTTCCTTTTCCCTCCACCCGCTGCTGCATTCCATGGTCTCCGGCTTGGCGAAGCCCTGACTGTGGGATTCTTCACCACCACCACGCCGTCGTGCTACTGGAGTTCCGGGGGGATCCTCTACTTCCGCTACCCGCTGGATCGAGCGAACAGAAGTCTTCATCGAGCTGAACGTGTGACCGATTACGGAGGCACCGCCGGATTGCGGTGCACTTCTTCTTCTCAGGATCGGCGTGAGTATGACTACGCCAACAATGAGATTTTATCTCGTACCACTTTGAGTCTCCGAGGGTATGTTATCTCAATACTCTCGTTCTACCCGTTGCCTTTCATCTCATAGACTAGATCTTGGCCATTCGGGTTTATCGCGCGTAGAATTTTTTTTGTTTTCTATGCAACGTACCCTTCAGTGGTATTAGAGTCGGATCTATGCGTAGATGATTTGTACGGGTAGAACACATAGGTGTATGTGGGCGTTGATGATCATGTTATTGCCTCCTTGAGTATTTTATGATCTTAGTGGCATAGTGGGATGAAGCGGCCCAGACTGACTTTACATGTCCACGTACATGAGACTTGTTCCACAACTGACATGCAACTTGTATTGCATAAGTGGCTTGCGGGTGTCGGTTTCTCCTACTATAGTTAAGATCTAATCTACGAAGGGTTGTTAAAAATATATTTTATCAACGTTGTGGCTCTTGTATGTAGGTATGAACGGTTCTATCCTCGTAAGCCCAAGCCACGTAAAATATGCAAAAATAAATTAGAGGCGTCTAACTTGTTTTTGTAGGGAATGTTATGTGATATGGTCAATGTTACAAACGTTATGTATGAGATGATATCTTTTGTAAATTATTGACGTACCGGCTGGAGCCATATGGTTGTCTTATTTTTATGGCCTGCGTGCTTTATATCATATCCATGTGATATGTTGTAATGGATAATCAAGATGGAGGTGCCACAAACCTTGGTGCCACGCCGGTGGAATGAAGGAGATCATACCATGATGCACAAGATGGCGATCAAGTGCAAGAAGGACCATATCATATCACATTATCCATGCATGTGATGTTTATCCTTTTATGCATCTTATTTTGCTTAGATCGCGACGGTAGCATTATAAGATGACCCCTCTCACTTAATATCAAGATAATAATGTGTTCTTCCTTAAGTATGCACCGTTGAGAAAGTTCATCGTTTCGAGACACCACGTGATGATCGGGTGTGATAGACTCAACGTTCGCATACAACGGGTGTTTTCAAGCCTAGCATGTACAGACATGGCCTTGAAACACACGCAATACTACGGTTCTACTTGGCGAGCCTAGCATGTACAGACATGGCCTCGGAACATGTAACCGAAAGGTAAAGCATGAGTCATATGGATGATATGATGAACATGTTGATGTTCGTCTTTGCAACTAAACCGTCTCACGTGATGATCGGTTTTAGTGTAGTGAATTTGGTTCGTGTAATCACTAAAGACGACTAAGAGGGATGTTGTTTTTGAGTGGGAGTTCATGGGATAATTTTAGAATTAACTTGAACTTAATTTATCATAAACATAGTCTAAATAGTCTTTGCAAATATGTTGTAGATCATGGCAGCACCTACCTTCAATTTCAATATGTTCATGGAGAGAGAAAAACTAGCAAACAATGGGAGTAACTTTACCAACTGGGCACTTAACCTGAGGATTCTCCTCACCGCTTGCAAGAAACTCTATGTGCTTGATGCACCGCTAGGTGACCAGCCCGCTGATGATGCTTCTGATGAAGATAAAAATGTTTATCTGACTCAACAAGAAGACCACAGTATAGTTCATTGTAGCATCCTCTATGGATTAGAGCCAGAGCTGCGAAAACGTTTCAAGAACAACACTGCTTTTGCTACAATGGGAGAATTGAAAATGATTTTCGATACCCATGTCGCAGTTGAGAGTTATGACGCTTCAGAAAAGTTCTTTAGCTGCATGATGGAAGAGAACAGCTCCGTTAGTGAGCACGTACTCAAGATGTCTGCGTACGCTGATAAGCTCATGGCCTTGGGAATAACGATTCCCAATGAGCTAGGGATACATCGTGTTCTCCAATCTCTGCCACCTAGTTACAAGTACTTCGTGATGAACTATAATATGCAAGGCATGAAGAAGTATCTTCCTGAGCTTCTCTCGATGCTTAAAACTGCTGAAGTGGAGATCAAGAAAGAACATCAAGTGTTGATGATCAATAAGACCACTAGTTTCAAGAAAGGCAAGAAAGGCAAGCCAAGGGTAAACTTCAAGAAGGGTGGCAAATCTATTGCTGCTCCTGAGAAGAAAACCATGTATGTCCCTAAGCCTGAGACTGAGTGCTTTTATTGCAAGGGTACTGGCCACTGGAAGCGCAATTGCCCCAAATATCTGGCAGATAAGAAGGCCGGCAAAGTGAACAAAGGTATATATGATATACTTGTTATTGATGTGTACCTTACTAGTACTCGCCAGTAGCACCTGGGTATTTGATACTGGTTCGGTTGCTCACATATGTAACTCGAAACAGGATCTGCAGAATAAGCGACCACTAACAAAGGATGAGGAGACGATGCGCGTCGGCAATGGATCAAGAGTTGATGTGATCGCCGTCGGGACACTGTATCTACGTCTACCATTGGGATTAGTTATAAACCTCAATAATTGTTATTTGGTGCCTGCATTAAGCATGAATATCGTTTCTGGATCTTGCCTAATGCGGAATGGTTATTCCTTTAAGTCTGAGAACAATGGTTGTTCGATTTATATGAATAATATCTTTTATGGTCATGCACCTGATAAGAATGGTTTATTTCTTTTGAATCTTGATAGTATTGATACACATATTCATAATGTGAATGCCAAAAGAATTAAGTTAAATCATGATATTGCTACTTACATGTCGCATTGCCCCTTAGGTCATATTGGTGTTAAACACATGAAGAAGCTCCATTCTGATGGACTCTTAGAATCATTTGATTACGAATCATTTGAAACATGTGAACCATGCCTTATGAGCAAGATGACTAGAACCCCGTTTTCTGGAACCATGGAAACGGGTGAAAGACTTACTGGAAATCATACATACTGAGGTGTGTGGACCAATGAGTGTATCGGCGCGCGGTGGATATCGTTATTTTGTCACTTTCACAGATGATTTGAGTAGATATGGGTATATTTACTTAATGAAACACAAATCTGAGACATTTGAAAAGTTCAAAGAATTTCAGTGTGAAGTTGAAAATCATCGTAACAGAAAGATTAAATTTCTACGATCTGATCGTGGAGGTGAATATCTAAGTTACGAGTTTGGCATGCATATGAAACAATGTGGAATAGTTTCACAACTCACACCTGCCGGAACACCACAGCGTAATGGTGTTTCCGAACGTCGGAATCGTACTTTATTGGATATGGTTCGATCTATGATGTCTCTTACAGATTTGCCACTATCGTTTTGGGGTTATGCACTAGAGACCGCTGCATTCACTTTAAATAGGGCACCATCTAAATCCGTCGAAACGACACCGTATGAATTATTGTTTGGAAACAAACCTAAGCTGTCATTTTAAAAAGTTGGGGAATGCGATGTTTATGTGAAGAAGCTTCGACCTGATAAACTCGAACCCAAAGCGGAAAAATGCGTCTTCATAGGATACCCTAAAGAAACACTAGGGTACACCTTCTATCACAGATCCGAAGGCAAGATTTTCGTTGCCAAGAATGGATCCTTTTTGGAGAGGGAGTTTCTCTCGAAAGGTGTGAATAGTAGGAAGGTAGAACTCAACGAGGTTATTGAACCTTCTCTTCTTGGAATGGCGAGTAGCGCAGCGCCGGAAGTTGTTCCGGTGCCGACCCTGTCAATTGAAGAGAGAGCTAATGATCAAGATCATGAAACTCCAGTAGAGGAAACTACCGCACCTCGCAGGTCAACTAGGGAACGTACAACTCCTGAACTGTACGGAGATCCCGTATTAAACTTCATGGTAGATGGAGGTGATGACCCTGCGACATATGATGAAGCGATGATGGTCCCAGATTCCAAAAAATGGCTTGAAGCCATGAAATCCGAAATAGGATCCATGTACGAAAACCAAGTTTGGACTTTGGTGGACTTACCCGATGACCGCAAGGCCGTTGAGAACAAATGGATCTTTAAAAAGAAAACTGACGCTGATGGTAATGTGACCGTCTATAAAGCTCGACTTGTCGCAAAAGGTTTCCGACAAATTCAAGGAGTTGACTATGATGAGACTTTCTCACCAGTAGCGATGCTTAAGTCAGTTAGGATTATGTTACTAGTTGCTGCATTTTTCGGTTATGAAATCTGGCAGATGGATGTCAAAACGGCATTCCTTAATGGTGACATTGAGGAAGAGTTGTATATGATTCAACCCAAAGGTTTTGTTGATCCTAAGGATGCTGACAAGGTGTGGAAGCTTCAACGTTCCATTTATGGACTGAAGCAAGCATCCCGGAGTTGGAACCTCCGTTTTGATAAGGTGATCAAAGGGTTTGGATTTGTCCAAACATACGGAGAAGCTTGTATTTACAAGAAAGTGAGTGGGAGCTCTGTAGCATTTCTAGTACTAAATGTGGATGACATATTGTTGATTGGAAATGATATAGAACTTTTAAAAAGCGTAAAAGGTTATTTGAACAGTAGTTTTTCGATGAAAGACCTCGGTGAAGCAGCTTATATATTAGGCATCAAAATCTACAGGTATAGATCAAGGCGCTTAATTGGACTTTCGGAAAGTACATACCTTGACAAGATTCCGAAGAAGTTTAGAATGGAAGATAGTAGGAAGGGGTTATTACCTATGTTGCAAGGCAAAACGTTGAGTAAGACTCAATGTCCAGCTACAGCAGAAGATGGAGAGAGAATGAATAAGATTCCCTATGCTTCAGCCATAGGTTCTATCATGTATGCTATGTTATGTACAAGAACGGATGTGGCACATGCTATTAGTTTGACTAGTAGGTACCAAACCGATCTAGGTTTGGAACACTGGACGGCGGTCAAGAATATCTTTAAGTACATGAGAAGAACTAAGGATATGTTTCTCATATATGGCGGTGAAGAAGAGCTCGTCGCAAGATGTTACGTCGATGCTAGCTTTGACACTGATCCGGATGACTCTAAGTCTCAGTCCGGGTACGTATTTGTTATGAATGGCTATAAGATGGAGGATTTCCAAGCAATCCGTGTGGCGAGATAATCAACAGAAGCAGAATCTGCCTCGGAGGCAACACAGGAAGCAGTTTGGATGAAGGAGTTCATATCCGAACTAGACGTGGTTCCAAGTGCGTTGGATCCAATGGTTATCTATTGTGACAACAATGGTGCCATATCCAATGCTAAGGATCCAAAGTCTCACAAGAATTCCAAGCATATCAAGCGCCGTTTTCACTCCATCCGTGAACATGTCGCAGATGGGGATGTGAAGTTTTGCAAAGTACATACGGATCTAAATGTGGCAGATCCGTTGACTAAAACTCTCTCAAAGGGCAAAACATGATCAACACCAGAACTCAATGGGTGTTAGATTCATCACTATGTAATATAGATTATTGCCCCTAGTGCAAGTGGGAGACTGAAGGGAATATGCCCGAGAGGCAATAATAAAGTGTTTATTATGTTATTCCTTGTTTATGATAGATGTTTATTTCTCATGCTAGAATTGTATTAACCGGAAACATTGATACATGTGTGATTAATAAACAAACCAACGTTCCTAGTGAAGCCTCTCTTTTAACTAGCTCGTTGATTAACATATGATCAAGGTTTCCTGATCATACAGATTAGATGTTGTTAATAACGGGATCATGTCATTAGGAGAATGACGTGATGAACTTAGACCCTAACTAAATATAAAAATACGATCAAGTCATTTAGTTTTGTTGTTATGTCTTACATTCGGAGTAACATTGTTCCTTAGACCATGAGATCATGTTAATCACTAATACCGAAAGAATACTTTGATGACATCAAACGTCACACCGTAACAGGGTGACTATAAACATGGCATTAGGTATTCGTAAAGTGTTAGTTGAAGCTCATAGATAAAGAATGGGATTTGTCCATCCAATATGACAGAGAGATATACTCAGGGCCCTCTCGGTGATATCACATCGACACCGCTTGCAAGCACGTGATATGATCACAAGGATGTTATATCACGGGAACGAGAAAAGAGTACTTGTCAGATAACGAGATCGAACAAGGTATGGTGGATACCGATGATCGGATCTCGGACAAGTAAAATATCGCGAGACAAAGGGAAATCGTTACGACATTCAAAGGTTCACACGATCACGAGAGTTATCGTTGAATATATAGGAGTCATCACGGATCTCCAGATCCCGCTGTTGATTATTGATCGGAGAGGAGTCTCGGTCATGTCTATATTATTTGCGAACCGTAGGGTGACACACTTAAGGTTCGATGAAGCGTTAGAGAGGATACGGAATACCGAAGAATATTTTGGGCAGCTCCGAAAAATTGTTTCGGGGGAAAATTGAAATAGTTCAAGGGGTTTTTCATCAAATGGTTGTTAATATAATTAACAAATGATTTGAGGTGCTGCATGCAAATTTTTGTTAATGGAATTAACAAATATAAATAAAGAAATAAAAATGTTTTATTTATTTATTAAAGAAAAACCTTTGGATTTTCTAAGTGGAAAATTAATGGAGTATGAGTGGGTGTGAGTGGGGCTTCCACTCACATGAAGAGAGGAAAGGGTGGGGGCACCCATGGCTGGCCGCACCCCCCTTGGGCTGCCTCCCCTCCCCTATAAAAGGAGGGTGAGAGCTCCCTCTTCTATACACACTTGTCCACTTCCTTTTCCCTCCATCCGCTGCTCCATTCCATGGTCTCCGGCTTGGCGAAGCCCTGACCGTGGGATTCTTCACCACCACCACGCCGTCGTGCTGCTGGAGTTCCGGGGGATCCTCTACTTCCACTACCCGCTGGATCGAGGGAACGGAAGTCTTCATCGAGCTGAACGTGTGACCGATTACGGAGGCACCGCCGGATTGCGGTGCACTTATTCTCGCTCGGGATCGGCGTGAGTACAACTACGCCAACAACGAGATTTTATCTCGTACCACTTTGAGTCTTAAAGGGTATGTTATCTCAAGACTCTCTTTCTCGCCATTGCCTTTCATCTCATAGATTAGATCTTGTCCATTCGGGTTTATCGCGCGTAGGAAATTTTTTGTTTTCTATGCAACGTACCCTTCACGCCACCCCTAGGTGTGGGCCCCTGGTGGCCCCCCTCTAGCTCTCCTTATGGATGAGTTCCTCCTCTGAACTTTTAGGAACCCCCGGATGTCCCCCTTCTTCATATGATCTTCAAAAATATGGTATCTCGACGACGCTTTTTCCATCAGATTTCGGGTCCCGGTGTTTATTCTCCAAAAATTATAAAACATGGAAAGTAAGATAAAATAACATAATAGATGCATCATAACATGAAATATATGGATGAAAAACATAAAATTATGATATAAAATAGTGATGCAAAATGGACGTATCAGCCAGCAGGGACACAGACACCCTCAACAGCTCCAAGGCTGGCCCGGGTGAAGATGGCAGAGCGCTGGACCCGAGGCTCGTTTCTGACATCCCATCGTCATAACCTGATGACTGGGAGGAGGCCCCCTTGTTGTTTACTCCAGATATCATCAACTGGAACTACCTTCGAATTTCAGGATCCATGGAGTTCTCAGGCCGAGGGGACGCAGAAACGGACTGCTTTTCGCTTGAAACTGCTGGCAAAAACACTTTGAGCCTTGACACAACCTCGGTCATGTTCGGCCTGTCGATGGCTGTGTTTTTGATGCAGTTCATGGCAAGTTCTACCACACCTTGCAGGGAATTGGCGTCGTATTGACCCAACAACCTTTTGTCAACAATATCGTGAATGATGCCCTTAGTTTTCTTTTGGCGCACCCAATTTGGTAGGTGGACGGTTTGAGGGTCCATGAATACTGGTGGTCGGCGGGTGATGATTTCCAAAAGCATGATGTCGAAGCTGTAAATGTTTGTTTTCACAGTGAGTTGGAATGTTGCATGGTACTCATGGTCGAGGTAGCCAAGAGTGCCAGCGGCAACCGTAGATATGTGCGTGTGAGCATCGTTGAAAGCACGAGAAAGCCCAAAATCAAATATTATCCCCACCAAATTCTTGTCCAGAAGGATGTTGGGGGTCTTCACATCTCTGTGAACTTTTGATGGGGTGCATGCCTCATGTAGATACTCCAGTCCTGATATTGAAACTCATACCTTGTCAAAACACACATATGTGTACATGATACATGACCTAAAGGTAAAACATAATTGAACTGTGGACCTTGTGCGGCATCAAGTGCAATACGAATTCATTGTTCCCAGTTCAAACTATAGTCATGTCCTGCATTAAAACGTAATGACTTAATGTAAGTGCCATTTCATATGTGCATGAAAGAATAATACCATTTTTTTTACAAAAAGTTGAATTTATTTAAGCTAACAAAGATGGTTATGCAAGCAATCAAGGAGCATCTATTGGCGTACTAGGATCTAAACCCTGCATATAGGCACTTTGGTCTTTGGAAGTTCATTGTATTTCCTTACAATCACATTAATTTATCTTTTAGTTCCAAAACAAACAACAAAAAAACCAAGCTATTGAAGTATCCTCGGAATATGTAGGTCTCTTGTTGTTTATTCTTACTAGCACTGAAGAATGTAGTCATTTACAACTTCTGATTATTATGACATGGCAATGACTTTTAATAAACTGTAGTTCTATGAATGTAACCATGCCATTGTTATGACACGAATATGCAGTCTAAAAAATATATCTACTCTGCCATCAGTGCCTCACTTGTTATTTCAATAACTGTATGGATAAATTAGGCCTACCAAGGAACCAACCGAACTGTATTGACTAGTAGCTATAATTTAAATCTAGGCAATCAACTAATATTTGAAATAAAAAATCTAGGTTTGACGAGAAAATATTTTTTACAGTAAGATGTCAAAACCAAACCAATTTGATTTTAGATTGTTTTATGCTTTCGACTAGGTCCTCTCAATTTTTTATATCATGCTGTGAAGCAAAATGTTGGTAAAAGAAATGGAAATAGGTGGTTCCTAAGTGGTTAATGGAAGATATTTATGTATGGGACCATGTGTAATTGTTGGTTTTGTAGCAAATAATATCTGAATTGGTCAGCTTGTCTTTGACTGAACAGTTTTTTGGTTGCCTCGAGTTGATTCAATATTATTGAAGTAAAAAATGCAACTGGTCTCTATAAAAAGTGAGATACAAGTTAGTGGTCATAACAAACTGCAAGTTGGTTCGGCTGTATCTAAGTCAACTATTCCAGCTAGAAACTTTAAGGAAAGTTATGAGAAAAACCTCCTCTTAACAGTTGTTGAAGATTTCCTCTGGGCATGTGATGCACCCAAAATGCATCTACTTTTCCAAGCACTTTGCATCGTATTTCTCTCCGGAGTCCCCCCCATAATTGAATAAATCTGCAGAATCTGACGCTTTTTTTTAGCAAAAGTCTTCTTTCCGTCTATTTTCGCAGGACTTTTCACAGGGGACGAAAACCACGTAACTTTTTATGGAAAAGAAGGGGAATGAGCACCAGATGGGGCCGGGGGGCCACCCGAGGGCCAAAGGGGGCCCCACACGCGGCCAGATTCCTTGGCCGCATGGGGTCACCCCTTTTGGGCCCAGATGGCCCACTCCGGCTAGGTCTTCGACGTACCCCTCCATATATACGAGAAACTGACGGGTTTCGAAGGAGAGGATTGTTCGTGAAACGGAGCGCCGCCGCCACCACGATCCTCGATTGCGGAGTCAGATTGATCCAGGATTTCACCCCCGGAGGTGGAATTCGAGGGGCTTCGTCACCATCATCATCACCACCATCATCTCCATCAACCATGAGCTCCATCACCCCCTCCATGTGTGAGTAGTTGTTGTAGGCATGTGAGGTGTGAGGTGTTTTGGATGAGATTGATCATGTAATTGCTACTCGGTATGCGGGATCTAGGGGTTTGTCTTGAGAATTCTTATGTCTTATGTTGATGCACTATTGCTAGGCTTAATGCTTGTTACTAGGGTGTCAGACCCCAAACCCAGAGATATACATACTGTTATGTGCTCCTAGCCATGGACTCACAAGGGCTTCAGGGTTACCAGCCCCGGCCGCAACAAACAAAGGCAGGAAGACCGGATTCATCGGCACGTAGTCTGGATCCCCGGTCTACTACTCCTTGTATCCATGCTAGTCATAACCAATTATGAATACCCAAGCGTCCATGAGTCAGATGAAACTGGAGGAACGGGACCAAAGTTATACAGAGCTGCTATGTGTCCAGAAATGGCAACAACAATCGAGGGTTACTGGGGTTACCTCGCCCCAGGCCGATCACATTGACAGGCGGGCTCAGACATGGATCATCGGCTCCACAACCCCTCGACTGCGACAACTATGCAGGCATAGCCAAAACTGTATAACAATGAGCTCGAAACCAACAACCGATCAAAGCAGTACTCTAAACATGAAGCTTTGTTAAACAGGTGTTACTAGAGTATAGCTTACAAACAGAGGTCACACCACCCAACATTACATCAGACAACGGAAGGCAAATTATGTTGCTACTCAACAAGAACCAAAAAGGCCTAAGAGGCCGCAACATAAGGCGACGTCCCAGCCCATAGATTCCAGGCTGCTACCTGGGAACCCCAAACTACTCGTCGATGTCCACGCTGATTCACCGCTGAAGTGAGGAACTCCACCTGAACCAAAATTAAGCAAACCTGAGTACGGGAGGTACTCAACAAGACTTAGTTAACCTATTATATATCTGCTAGTTTCTGAAAGGGTTTTATGAAAGGCTGATTTGCATAAAGAAATCTTTGTTTTACAAATCGAGGGGGAATAGCACCTCTAAAGGAGTATTTTCAAAACAGATGAGAAGACTACTCAACTTCTGAAATCATCATCTTTTCATCCACCAACATCATTTCCCAACACCTCACATGCTACAAGGATTACCCCTCCCGGCATCTCCGGGGAGGCACCCTTCATCTATTGCCTCCATGCTTTGTCAACCTCTTTTACGCCACGTTCAGGTTATCTATGGTCTTTGCCTTCACCAAGTCGTCCTTAACCGTGGACACGGCTTTTCGAAAAGATTGCCCTGCAGGGATATACACTTTACCCACACGTACCAACCGACTCTTAATGCCAAGCTATTGGCACAATTCCGACGATGTGCCGGCAGAGTGTGGTCGGCCACGACCTTTACCTTACCCGACCCTATCCATGAGTCAACCCAAGACAGGGCCACCCCGTCAACAGGGAGTTGGCCATCCTCCTGATGGCACCTGTCTCTGTGAGGCGGCGTCAAGATCCGTGTACGTCCATCACTTGGCCCCGGTCACGCCCTAGCGGAGCGTTTTGTTTTCAAAACCGTTTAAAAGTTTTTATTTGCGGTGGCGAATGCAAATCTCAAACTACGTGACTCATGGATCTGGCCAAACAAGTTATTTGGGAGGCCACTTAGACCCCGCGTGTGGTTGCACGCTCAGTCTTGGCTTCCGCTCGAGACCGTAATCCTAGGGTTGGTGGGTACAGGACGAAAAACCACTTCCCAAGTGGCCTCCCATACCAGCCTTAGTCAAGTTATCCACACAATGCTCATCCCACAACGTCATCATATCATACTAGATTATTGCAGCTCTGATTCATCAACCGGATGGAGCAGAGGTAACAAACATGTATGACTAAGAGAAGCAGATATGAGGCTCTGGCGATGCGCACAAGCAAATCTATGGCGGCTAGGAGCAGTGGATCAGGATATTGAGGCAATGCAGTATATAGGTGAGCTATATCTACTAGCACCAAATACTTTGGAATCGAATGCAAAGTACGAGATTCAAATGTTGTTCGAAAGCATATATGAGCAGATAAGAGGTTATGCTTGCCTTGGTTATAAGAAAACCAGATAGAAATGTCTTCTCGGATAAGTGCTTGACTTGTCGGTTAAGATAAAGTATTCGTCCTGGAATTGTTGGCCTTCTCTTCGGAGTCACGTTCTACCGAGGGGGAAACAACACCGAAACAAAGAAGAACAATCAACCATGGCATCGATGCAATGCGCAACATGTATGCATGAGCAAGTTAATGCACTAAAAATAAATCCCTAAGCATGATCGTTGGGTTGCTAGGGTTCATATGACAGTTAAGCATTTTACTAAAGTTATCCCGAAATAGACCCCGGGGGGCAATTCGGGTGATTCTGAAAGTGAGTACAATTTTAGTTGCTCAAATTAGTTTGAAAACATCATGAATAGGTTGCATTTGTCATTTTGAGCAATTTGGTATATAACTTTTAATTTTCTGATTTTAGTGATTAAAAACTTATTTTTCTATTTTTAAATGAATAAAAAATATTAAATAATGTTCAAAAATGAATTGTGTAAAACATGTATAAAAGTGACATATACATGTAGATCTTATTTTTCTGATCACTCCCATATTTTTATTATATTTTTCTGAATTATATTTTGGGAGATATTAAATTATCAAATTTTATACATTTTCTGGAATTCCTGGAATTACCAAAATGGGGAGTTATGACGTCATCTTGAGGTCATTGTGACATCACACGGCAGACAACCTTCTCTGTTGAACTCAAATCGAATGATTTGCCGCGAATTTCTCTGAATCGGAGGTACCACGATGCAGAGGAGGGTACGGCGAATCGGTGGGTGGTGGCGGCTTGGACCAAGAGGTCACGGGATCGCCGGCGGCGACCATACCGCGGCGGCGGAGCAACGACCACGGCGGCGATTAGCTACGGAGAGGTAGGGGAAGTTGGAGGGCATGGGAGTGTGCAGGAGGTTACCAGGAATGCGGTGAGGGGGTCGTCGGGGAAAGGCACGTCGGCAATCGACGCCGGCGTCCATGAAATGACGGCGGCCGTGGAGGTGAACGACGCCAAAATTCCGGCGAGCTAGAGCTTCCTAGATTGCTCTCGTTGGATGGAAGGGGTAGGAGGAGGTGATGAAGACGACGGTGACCAGAGGAGACCGCGGGAGTGGCCGGAATAGCGACGGCGAGCGGCGGCTCCTCCGGTTAGGGTTAGGTCGTTCTCAGAGGAGATACAGAGATGGAGGGGGCAGGTTAGACCGAGGGAGAGAGGAGCCCTTATCCTCCCACACAGGAAGCGGCGACGGCGGGGATCCCCTCGCGGGATCGACGGCAGGAGCAGCTCCACTGAGCTGCTTACCGTCCGGAGGTAGAAGACAAGGGGTGGTTTTTCCAAAAACCCCCTAAAGTTTTGGAAAATTTCAACAAGGCCCTTTTCTCTTTTAAAACAGGACATAAAACAGAGGTTTTGGGGCCTTTTGCAAACAGAAAAATTGGCAAAAATAATTCTTGGAAAGCTTATGAAATTTCCAATCTTGTCATACTTTTGTTTTGTGAAATTGAAACACTTTTCAGAACAAAGTTTTGGAAACCAAAATAGGTACCATTTGTGGTATTTTCTCAAACCATTTAAATTCAAGTTTTAAATTGGTTCAAACATGGTTTAAATTTTTGTTTCATGCATGTATGAGATGAACACAACACCACACACCCTATTGTAGCAAATTTGGGATGTTACATAGGGCCCAAGTGGCATGATTTCAGTACTGAACTTACATTGCTACATCATATATTTGAGTTTGGTATCTATCTGCAATGTGTATTACCTGCTATTACGTTGAACCTGCGAACCCTAAAGTGACAGCTAGGGAAAACAAGGGGGATATGTTCTAGTTTGAGGATTATGAGTGTTTATGGAGTGTTAATGCGTTGGTCCGGGCTATTCGAAAGGGTAGACCTTAATTACCTGTAGTTCCAAATTGGCCCCGGTGAAATGGGCAGGTAGGACAATAGGCTTTGTGCAAATTCTCTTGGTTAGTACGCACAATAATTTACGGAACACACACCTACATAAAACTGAGATAGAGAAAGGCCCCGCTGCTAGCAAAACATTATTACATGATCAATCTTATCCGGGCAACACCCCACTGTCACCTCATGCCTGCGTTTTAGTCTCTGGTTTACTTTCACTCTTTTCCGGTGAAAACTGGGAAAACACTTGCTCTCCATTTACTTTCTGTTTGTTTACTTTCACTGCATTATTACACTCACCACTCTCGCTGCAAGTTTGTTGATACACAGGTGTGGTTGGGAGTGACGTCCCAATTTCTAAAGTCTCACCAGTATTCTTGTGTTCCCACTGAGTCGAACTACAAATTTGGGTAATACTTCCCATCGAAGACTACGATTGATCTCCTGCACTTGGGAGCCATCAAGACTATTTTCTGGCGCCGTTGCCGGGGAGCCTAGCTTTATTGGTAAGACCACTTGTTATTGTCTACTTGCTGCACTTTCTTGGTCCCTACAATGGGAAAGGGAAAGGACACTTCGAAGGAGGTAATGCCTTTGACTGCTCGTTCTGGTAATGATTTGCCTAGTAGACCAAATTTTTCACCTAATATTGTTTCTACTGTGGCTGCTAAGAAAAAGAAAGGAATAGCTGGTAAATCACCATTTTAAAAAATGTCTACTAGTACATCTAATGATCAAACACTTGATAATGTAGACTAAGAACTAGCTTCTGAAATTCCTGTAACTATTGAAACACCTGAGGCAAATGAAACACCTGAAACAACTGAAATTCCTGAATCTTCTGTAGATGAAAATGTAGAACTTGAGCTAGAAAGAAATGAGACTCGTAGAGAGTATGAATATGGGGCCTCTTATGAAGAAGAAGAAGCATTTATTGAGGCCTTTATATCACCTGATTATACAAAACTTGATAAACTCTCTATTTATGATGATGCATCTCTTGGAAACTGTTTTGCTGCTACTAGGAATTTGTGTGGCCCAGCTATTAGAATTAGAGATAAAGATTATGAATTCAATGTTAATCCTGAGATAATTGAGATAGTTGAGAAGTCTAGATTCTGTGGAAAGGATGAGGAGTCTCCTCTTGATCATAATTATGAATTGCATGCTTTATCTACTACATTTGGAAATGATGAAATTCGTCAACATTATTTATTCTTAAAATTGTTTCCTTTTTCTTTGGGTGAAGATGCTAGAGTTTGGTATAATCGTTTAGGACCTGCATGTATTACTAGTAAGGAAGAATTCTTGCAATTGTTTTTCAATAAATATTTTCCTGCTGAAAGGATACATGCATTAACTGTTGAAATTAGCAATTTTAAACAAGATAAGAAAGAGAGTCTACCCCAAGCTTGGGGGAGATTTGGTAAAATGTGTAAGAAATGTCCTGGTCATGGTTTTAAACCTCATGAATTGCTTGATATATTCTATAATGGACTAATGGGGGAAACAAAAGACTACCTTGATAGTATTGCAGGGAATATCTTTAGGGACAGAAGTGTTGATGAAGCAATTGAATTACTGGAGTCTATTCTCGAGAATGAAGCTGATTGGAACATTGAGGAGATAGATAAAAATGAGACACTCCCAGAGAAGAAAGGAGGTATACTCGAATTGAACCAAGAAACAATGGCTGAAGCTTCCAAGGATATTAAAGAGAAGGGAATTAAAACCTCTCATCTCAAGGAATTATCTGAAATGGGTATTAAACTTCCTACTGATGAACCATGCTTTCCAATTCAAGTGAACTCTATACTCCCTATGGAAGGTAATGAGGAGGTAACACCTCCTGTTGATGTCTCTTATGTTAACAATTTTTCTTATCATGATAATCCTGAGGAGCGTAAAATTAGAATGACTATCATGGAAAACCATCATAAAATTAATTTCCTCCGTGAAAATTTAAATGCTAGTGTAGGGGAAGTTAAAAGAATTGCTAAACATTGTGAAATGATGAACAATCAAGTTGAGCAAATGATTTCTTTACAAAATCAATTGTATGAAAATCTGAATAAACAAAAACAATTATGTGGAGTTAATACAAGGGGAGGTGCAAGCACCCAGGATCCTGATTATGAAGGGGTCGTTGCATAGAAAACAAAATTTTTCCTACGCGAGAGACACCCGAAAGGCCAAGATCTAATCTAGGAGACGAAGTGCAACGGGCAACAAGAGGGTTAAGGATAACACATACCCTCGAAGACTCAAAGTGGTACGAGATTAAATCTCGTTGTTGGCGTAGTCGTACTCACACCGATCCCGATAGCGAGAAGATGGGCACCGCAATCCGGAGGTGCATCCGTGATCGGTCACACGTACGGTTGATGACGACCTCCGTTCCCTCGTTCCAGCGGGGCGCGGAAGTAGAGGATCCCTCGGAACTCCAGCAGCACGACGGCGTGGTGGTGAAGAAGAATCCCACGGTCAGGGCTTCGCCAAGCCGGAGACCATGAAATGGAGCAGCGGGTGGAGGGAAAGGGAAGTGGCAAGTGTGTGGAGGAGGGAGAGCTCTCACCCTCCTTTTATAGGAGAGGGGGGAGGCAGCCCAAGGGGGGTGCGGCCAGCCCATGGGGTGCCCCCACCTCTTCCCTCATCATGTGAGTGGACACTCCACTCACACCCACTCATTTCCCCATTATTTCCCACTTGGAAAATCCAAAGGTTTTCTTTTAATAAATAAATAAAACCTTTTTATTTCTTTATTTCAGCATTTGTTAATTCTATTAACAAACTTTTGCATATAGCACCTCGAATCATTTGTTAATTCTATTAACAACCATTCGACGAAAAACCCCTTGAACTATTTCAATTTTCCCCGAAACAATTTCGCTGCTGCCCAAAATATTCTTCGATATTCCGTATCCTCTCAAACGCGTCATCGAACCTTAAGTGTGTCACCCTACGGTTCGCGAATAAGATAGACATGATCGAGACTCCTCTCGACCAATAATCAACAGCGGGATCTGGAGATCCGTGATGACTCCTATATATTCAACGATGACTCTCGTGATCGTGTGAACCAACAACGCCGTGAACTATTCCCTTTGTCTCGCGATATTTTACTTGTCCGAGATTCGATCATTGGTATCAACCATACCTTGTTCAATCTCGTTACCGACAAGTACTCTTTTCTCGTTCCCGTGATATAACATCCTTGTGATCATATCACGTGCTTGCAAGCGGTTTCGATGTGATATCACCGAGAGGGCCCAGAGTATATCTCTCCGTCATTTGGATGGACAAATCCCACTCTTGATCCATTATCCTCAACTAATACTTTCCAAATACTTAACGACACCTTTATAGTCACCCTGTTACGGTGTGACGTTTGATGCCATCAAAGCACTCTTCCGGTATCAGCGATTGACATGATCTCGTGGTCTAAGGAATAAGTTACTTCGTATGTTTGATATAACAATGTAAACTAAATGACTTGATCGCATTGCTATATTATCTTTGGGTATATGTTCATCACATCATTCTTCTAATGACATGACCCCGTTATTAATAACATCCAATGTTCATGATCAGGAAACCTTGATCATCTATTAATCAACGAGCTAGTTAAAAGAGAGGCTTTACTAGGAACCATTGTTTGTTTATTAAGCACACATGTATCAACGTTTCCGGTTAATACAATTCTAGCATGAGAAATAAACATTCATCATAAACAAGGAATAAGATAATAACCATTTTATTATTGCCTCTCGGGCATATTCCCTTCAGTCTCCCACTTGCACTAGAGTCAATAATCTAGTCTGTAAGCATTTTAACACATATGGCGTACCAGTGTTATTACCATGCTTTGCATGCGGTAAACATCATCAAAAAGATCTGAACTGTTCAGGTCCTATTGTATTTGCATGTTCTTTGCGTCTACACGCATCACTCATTCTCTAATGAGATGGCTTTGTATATATATATGGTCAATTGATGAAAACTTAATTCCTCAGCTTAAACTGATGTCACTAACATTGTGAAAATGTAGCTTCATAGTGTTAGCATTCTTGGAAACTCACCAAGTTCCGGTGATACCTTAATTCCTCAGTTTAAACTGATGTTACTAACATTGTGAAAATGTAGCTTCATAGTTTCAGCATTCTTGGAAATTCACCAAGTTCAATAAAGAACTCCTTGACACAAAATACGCTTATAATCAGTTGTTAACACAACGATATACTTTAGCCTTTGTTGTAGTATCTGTCACAATATTTTAATTTTGAAACTCTTTCAAATCCAGCATGGAACTTTCTTCCATCCTATTGTGCTACCCTTCATCACATATTTTAATTGAGATAAAATTACTTGAATAAATGACAAGACTATTAGTGTAACATATTACAACTAATATTTTATCATTACTGTATAGGAAAACATATCCTTAACATTTCTAAAATGACACAAGGATCTCTCCCACTGTTGTCTAATCATCATATGAATTATCCTACTATAACATTTTATAGCATAGGACTCATCTGGTTGTGTACATAGCATGGAAACATGACTTATAAATCTCAATTTCAATGATGCTCATCATGTGTCAAAACACATGAATCTTGCTCAATTATTTTCCATGTGACAAGAACTCATTCTTGCCATTTTCATATTGACTTACTTCAATATTTCATCTATGTAATTTGGCTCCAATCATATCAGGTGCGTCAATCCATCTTTTATAGATATCGATGCCCAATATCTTCTAAGCCTTTCATCAATATGAAATCGAAAATATTAACCGTGTTAATTTAAAATACATATTTTCCAATCAACCATATGTCATCTACATAAAGTATTGGAAATATGTCATAGCGCTCCCACTTAATTTCTTGTAACTCTACAAGCATCTTTATCATTCATGATGGAATCAAACTCTTTTGATAACTTCATTAAGCTAAAGATTTCAACTTCGCTATGCTTACTTCAACCATTGAAGTGTGCATACCTTTCTAGCAACCTTTTGAATTTTACAAAACTCTCAGACTGTGTCAAGTACACATCCTTGATCAAACTTCCTCGAGAGGAGAGTTGGTTTTGTTATTCAACTACCATATCATAATATGTAACCTTTTGCTAGAACTATCCGCAAAGACTAAAGCATCACTACGGAAGATCGAAATCTTGTAGTAGTCAACTCTTTGAACTTCGTCGAAAACAACTTTTCGATAAGTATCCATGTCTTTGTCGCTATATAGACCCTTTGCTATCGTTAGGCATCATGCCTATCGAAAGGACTACCAAGTCACATACTTGATATTCATACAAGGATACTATGGCGGATATGATGACTCATAGTCAATTTTACGAAGTCAGGGCCCATCATTTGCTTCCATTATAAGGTCCAGGTCCTTTTTTTTTGTTAAAACAACACTTCACACTTAAACCACAAGTTGTTCTAAGTACAAAGTTTTTGGACTTTTCTGGTACAGTTCGCAAACTCATTTGAAGTATCTACAACATTTGTAGTGGATTCTAGTTAGTCAAAATAGTAAACCCTGGAACAACTTCCAGTGCTGCGCTACTCTTGACATGATAACGAAGATTCTCTAATCTCGTTGAGTTTGTACTGTGCTCCCACTCACTTGTTTCGCAAGAACTACTTTCTCGAGAAATCAACCCTTTCTGACAAACAACATTTGTCTTTTGGTTCGGTGATAGGAGAAATACCCAATGTTTTATTTGGGATAACCTTATAAACATATATTTATCCTATTTTGGTTGTAAACATTTTACACATGCTATGCATACCAAAACTTAAGAAAAATGACAATTCGAGTCATTACCCAAACCATATCTTATATGTTGTCAATTTCAACGGATCATGATGGTGCTCTTTTCAGTGTAAAAGCGGTTGTCCTTAATGTATAAACTACAAAATTATAATGGCAATTTTATTAATCTTACCATGTCAAACAGGGTTTGATTTTGTCTTTTGAATACTCCAATCTAATGTGGGGTATTCGAGAAGTATAAGTTGTAGAACAATTCTGCAACTTCTGAGATGTTTTGCTAAACTTGTAACTCAATCTTTATCCTTTATGATCCAATCATAAATACTTGATTATCTTGTTACATTGATTTTAACTTCATATTAACAACCTTTTGAACCAATTCAAAATGTCAAACTCTGTTCCCTTTAAATAGATATACTCACATATCTACTTAAATCATCGACAGAATTTTTATGAAGGAAAAATTAATCCACCATACATGACTACGCATAATGGACTATATACATCAATATGTATAATCTCCACTAAATTAGTCGTCCATTCTACTTTGGCCTAAGAACGGAATTCTATTCATCTTTTGGAAGAGGTCTCACAAGCGTCAGTTTATTCAAAATAAAATGACTCCGGAAGTCCATCAATATGGAATTCCTTCATGTTTTCCTTTCCGATATGAATTAAAATGGTGGTGTCACAATTTAAGTGAAACTCTTCTACGTCTTGCAATGTTTAGCATTTAGTCTTATAGATGTTTACTTTACCAACATGATTTATATTAACATATCCATCAATTATGGAATATGGTCATAGTTTGAACAATCTCATTTGTTCTCACAAAAGACTAGAACAAAATAACAAATTATTAAGTTCTTCAAATAAATCTTGAATGTTTGGTTCGATACGACAATGAACACAATAACACTTTATTTATGTTCTTGTCATGATCGATTCCACATCTATTACTAGTTCCTTTTAGGCCCTTGTATTTCTTGCATTGCGTTGCTTTGTATGACAACTCATACCAACCAATGTGGTATCAAAATACCCAAAAATACTTTGTTAACTAGTAATACATCTATAACTTGTATATCAAGCATATACTCCTGAGCTGGACTTTCCAGTTATCTTCTTTTTCTGCCATATATCTATTTGCAATTCTATTTTCAATATTCCCTTTCCTTTACAGAAGAATAATTCAACATCAAACAATGCTAGTCTTACTAGCTCATTTTCTTTGGCGTGTTAGTCATATACTATCACCCATTGAGTCATACTTTGAGTTTGATTGTTCTACTAATATCACCATATTAATAGCATTCTTCTAGATTCCACTATTAGCAATTTCCAAGTAAGGTAAACTACTTTACCCATACTTCTAATCCATCCCCTCATAACAATTTTATGATTAAGCTACTATAGCTCGAAGGAAGGGATTTAGAGGATAATTTTTAGCGCCCAACTTCTTGGAATATTCAAACTCCTAGCGTCTTCAATCATTGCATATATTCAAATAATATAAGCATACATTGTCACGCTAAATTATACTCAGCCATGTTGCCACAAATAAGTTTCTAGATATCAATATATCTTTCACTTGATTGTTTCTGAAAACAATTCTTTTCGGTTCCTAAATCATTTTGATCAACAAAACATTCTTTTAAAGATAAAGAAATACGGAAGCAACCATGACTCTGGATTCTAAGTAGGAATTATTTGCTCTCTAGATTAATCAATCATTAACCACATGGAGCTAGGTAGGAAATACCAAAAATCTACAATAGGACTAAATTTTAAATTTCACTAATACGGTACCAATCTTAAATGGTATTTACCAGATCATAACAGTTATATCTCAATTAACAATCTAAGTGTAAGGTAATTATAGATGCCAATGAATACTACAATTTGTGCAAATTCACTTTGATTAGTTGTTCATGATAAATAAGTTCAAGTTAATTCAAAATTAAACCATGAACTCCCACTCAAAAACAACATCCCTCTTAGTCGGCTTTAGTGATTACACGAACCAAATTCACTACACCAAAACCGATCATCACGTGAGATGATGTAGTTTCAAAGGAGAACATCGACATGTTCATCATATCATCCATATGACTCATGTTTTACCTTTCGGTTACGTGTTCCGAGGCCATGTCTGTACATGCTAGGCTCGCCAAGTAGAACCATAGTATTGCTTGTGTTTCAAGGCCATGTCTGTACATGCTAGGCTTGAAAACACCCGTTGTATGCGAACGTTGAGTCTGTCACACCCGATCATCACGTGGTGTCTCGAAACGACGAACTTTCTTAACGGTGCATACTTTAAGGAAGAACACATTATTATCTTGATATTAAGTGAGAGGGATCATCTTATAATGCTACCAACGTTATCTAAGCAAAACAAGATGCATAAAAAGGATTAACATCACAGACATCACATGAAAGGATAACGTGATATGATATGCTCCTCCTTGCACTTGATCTCCATCATGTGCATTATGGTACGATCTCCATCATTCCACCGGCGTGGTACCAAGTACCATGACACCCAATCTTGATTGTCCATCAATTAGAAGACAACCATATGGATACCTTCCGGTATATCAATAATTTACAAAATAGATCATCTCATAATCAAATTTGTAATATTGACCATATCACATCACATGCCCAGCAAAAACTAGTTAGACGCTTCTAATTTATTTTTGCATATTTTACGTGGCTTAGGGCTTTCGAGGATAGAACCGTTCATACCTACGAACATCAACCACAACGTTGATAAACATATTTTTAGAAACCCTTCGTAGATTAGATCTTAACTATAGTAGGAGAAACGGACACCCCCTTAGCCACAAGTGAGACAACTCTCGCGTACATAGTACACGTAAACTTAGTCCGGGGCAGCTTCATCCTACTATGCCACTAAGATCATAAAATACTCAAGGAGGCAATAACATGATCATCAACGCCCACATACACCTATGTGTTCTACCCGTACAAAACATCTACGCATAGATCCGGCTCTGATACCACTGAAGGGGTCGTTGCATAGAAAACAAAAAAATTCCTACGCGAGAGACACCCGAAAGGCCAAGATCTAATCTAGGAGACGAAGTGCAACGGGCAACAAGAGGGTTAAGGATAACACATACCCTCGAAGACTCAAAGTGGTACGAGATTAAATCTCGTTGTTGGCGTAGTCGTACTCACACCGATCCCGATAGCGAGAAGATGGGCACCGCAATCCGGCGGTGCATCCGTGATCGGTCACACGTACGGTTGATGACGACCTCCGTTCCCTCGTTCCAGCGGGGCGCGGAAGTAGAGGATCCCTCGGAACTCCAGTAGCACGACGGCGTGGTGGTGAAGAAGAATCCCACGGTCAGGGCTTCGCCAAGCCGGAGACCATGAAATGGAGCAGCGGGTGCAGGGAAATGGAAGTGGCAAGTGTGTGGAGGAGGGAGAGCTCTCACCCTCCTTTTATAGGAGAGGGGGGAGGCAGCCCAAGGGGGGTGCGGCCAGCCCATGGGGTGCCCCCACCTCTTCCCTCATCATGTGAGTGGACACTCCACTCACACCCACTCATTTCCCCATTATTTCCCACTTGGAAAATCCAAAGGTTTTCTTTTAATAAATAAATAAAACCTTTTTATTTCTTTATTTCAGCATTTGTTAATTCTATTAACAAACTTTTGCATATAGCACCTCGAATCATTTGTTAATTCTATTAACAACCATTCGACGAAAAACCCTTGAACTATTTCAATTTTCCCCGAAACAATTTCGGTGCTGCCCAAAATATTCTTCGATATTCCGTATCCTCTCAAACGCGTCATCGAACCTTAAGTGTGTCACCCTACGGTTCGCGAATAAGATAGACATGATCGAGACTCCTCTCCGACCAATAATCAACAGCGGGATCTGGAGATCCGTGATGACTCCTATATATTCAACGATGACTCTCGTGATCGTGTGAACCAACAACGCCGTGAACTATTCCCTTTGTCTCGTGATATTTTACTTGTCCGAGATTCGATCATTGGTATCAACCGTACCTTGTTCAATCTCGTTACCGACAAGTACTCTTTTCTCGTTCCCGTGATATAACATCCTTGTGATCATATCACGTGCTTGCAAGCGGTTTCGATGTGATATCACCGAGAGGGCCCAGAGTATATCTCTCCGTCATTTGGATGGACAAATCCCACTCTTGATCCATGATCCTCAACTAATACTTTCCGAATACTTAACGACACCTTTATAGTCACCCTGTTACGGTGTGACGTTTGATGCAATCAAAGCACTCTTCCGGTATTAGCGATTGACATGATCTCATGGTCTAAGGAATAAGTTACTTCGTATGTTTGATATAACAATGTAAACTAAATGACTTGATCGCATTGCTATATTCTCTTTGGGTATATGTTCATCACATCATTCTTCTAATGACATGACCCCGTTATTAATAACATCCAATGTTCATGATCAGGAAACCTTGATCATCTATTTATCAACGAGCTAGTTAAAAGAGAGGCTTTACTAGGAACCATTGTTTGTTTATTAAGCACACATGTATCAACGTTTCCGGTTAATACAATTCTAGCATGAGAAATAAACATTCATCATAAACAAGGAATAAGATAATAACCATTTTATTATTGCCTCTCGGGCATATTCCCTTTAGATTATCCTGATGATCATCCTAAAAGAAAAGAGCAAGTTTCTCTTAAAGATAAATCTTTTGCAGGAAAATCTCCCAATGAAAATGAGCATGATGATGACTCCAATGAGCAAGACAAGGATATTTCTATTTCTGATGCTGAAACTGAGGATGATAATAATGAAGAAGAAGAATCATCTCCACCTGATATTGAACAACATGATGATAATAATGAAGAAGCTGCTGGTAAGGAGGATCCTCAGCCTCCTATTGAGAAGACCAAGAAGAAGAAGAAGAAACCAAATAAATATAAAGATAAAGGTAAAGAAAGGGATCCATGGGTACAAAGACCCATTCCATATCCCTAAGAGGTATCAAAAACAAAAGATGAAGAGAGGTATGGGCAAATTTATGATATGATTAAGAATATGAAATTAGAGATTCCACTTATTGATGCTACTAAGAATCCTCCATATTCAAAATACATGAAAGATATTGTCACTAATAAAAGAAAGATACCTACTGATGCTATTACTGCTATGCTTGCTGATTATTCATTTAAAGGAAAATTGCCTGAAAAACGTGGAGATCCTGGTATTCCTACTATTCCTTGCAAAATTAAAGAAGCCTATGTGAAATATGCATTATGTGATTTAGGAGCTGGTGTTAGTGTTATGCCTTTCTCACTATATAAGAAGCTTAATTTGAACAAACTAGTTCCAACAGAAATATCTTTACAAATGGCTGATAAAACAACTGTTGTACCTATAGGAATATGTGAGGATGTTCCCATCTCTATTGCTAATGAGTTGATACCTACTGATTTTGTTATATTAGAAATGCCTGAAGATGATAATCTATCTATTATTCTTGGTAGACCTTTTTTGAATACTGCAGGAGCTGTGATAAATTGCACTGAGAGCAAAGTGACATTTAATGTTAAAGGCAAAGAGCACACTATTTATTTTCCCAAGAAGAAACATGTTACAAGTATGAGCACAAGTGTGAATGCTATACAAATAAATTCCATTAAGATTGGTAGCATTGAAATACCTATACCACCTCCAGCACCAAGGTATGAAATATTGATGATTGGGACCATTCCAATCAAATATGAGGTAACTTGATTTATTGTTTTATAATAAGTAATAATAAGAATCATGAGCTATATTCTTTACATGTTGCTAATGAGACCTGATCAACCTCATTACTAATGTGGAAATGATAAAGGCATGATTCACAAACATTTAAATTGCATTTTTTATGTTATTTGCTTTAAAATTGTGAGACATAGACATAGTATTACAAATTTTAGAATCAGAAATCACAGAATATGAAGTTTTAGAAATTCTCTGTAGAAAAGTTTCACGTAAAATTCCAGAAAAATTAGGGGGTCAGTTTTTTTGCCCGAAGGGACCAGCAGCCAGTGGGGGAGCACCAGCAGGCCACCAGGGGCCAAAATATGTAACTCCACGCGGCCAGATTCCTTGGCCGCGTGGGATACCCCATTTTTGGCCACAACTGGATGCTGGGGCCTATCCAATGCTCATCTGCTCCCTTTCGACCGAAAACCAACCCCAGTTCATCTCCTCCATTTTTCCCGTGCTCTGTTTCTCCGTCAATCCTCGATCTCCACATTTGAGGCAGATTATTCAAATCTGTTTTGATGGAATCACTCCTTGGTATGTAACTCCTTCACTCATCCAATTACTTTTTGCTCCCATGCTTTGTGTATGAAGTATTTTGCTACACTAGGTGTCACCTATTATGTCTAAGAACTCCATGAATTTAAGTTTTCTAGTTGATATGGATGCATGATATTGATTAGAGGACTAGTTATGGATGCCTTAGCAATGTTTTAGAGTGATACAATTTAATTTTTGTTAAATTTTATTTTGGTACAACAAGGTAACATGCTGAACAAGGGAAAGGCATTCCTTGGGATGTCCTCAAGGACAAGGAGAAGAGAATCAAGGGTGTCCAACAATCATGATGATAATCAGTTATGGGAGGATGAATTGGTTTTTGCAGGTGAAAATCTGCGTGTCCATACCACAAGATGGCAAGACCCCGAAGTTCTTGAACATTGGGGGATTGATGAAGATTTCCAAGCCTTTGCTGCAACTACGGGGCTGCTTGAGTTCTCATGCCATCCACGCAACACATATGTGGAACTCTCAGGGGAATTCCTCTCTACATTCAGGTTTGAGGGACCGGTGGTGCACCGGAAAAGTAAGTCTAAGAACCCTCCTCCAGCTACTTTTGTCATTAAATTTACAATGAGGGGGCAGCGTTTAGTCATGTCATTAGAGGAATTCTGTAAGGCTATACGTGTACCAACTACGGGGTTATGGGATGAAACATATGCTGATTCTAGAGAAGAACTTGTCACATTCTGGCGTAGCATTGCTAAAAATATTCCTGAAAGAATGAATAGAGGCAAGCTCACATGCATCCAACACCCGGGCCTTAGATATTTTGCATTGTTTCTTGCTAGAGGATTCCTTGCTAGGGATAACACTTCTGCTTGCACTGGTCCTATGATCTATTTATTAAAATGTGCAATGGAAAATACAACACCTATATATAACCTGGGAACCATACTTGCTAGGACTTTGCATTTAGCTGTGAGTAGGAATGGCACGGATAAAACTCCTTTAAGTGTTGGTGCCATTGCCACTTTAATTCATGAATTACATTATGGAAGAACGAGGTTTTAATGATAACTTGGGTACCATGGTTAATGAGTCTCGACTGCTGGATTTTGGTTTACTTTTTCGCATGGATATGAGCAGGGCTGAGAAATATATTTTTCATATTGCTAATAAGGAGTCTAATGGGAACACTGTGTCTGTTAGGCTCCCTTGTGCTGACTTGTTTGACAGGGAGACAAAGTGGAACTGTGCAATGAAGAGCCACAACAAGAAGAGCAACAACAGAGGAGCCCCAATACCAGGCCGCCCCTATGGCTATATCCCTGGGGCTTCCCTGAACCACACCTTGGAGCACAGGCATGGCAGGATCCATCCCTTCGTCCAGGGAGGTTCGTTGAGTGGTGGACCATCATTACCACCCAGGATACTAGCTTGATCACAAGCTTGGGGGAGCTATTTCTCTCCCTCCTCATTCGTTGTTTTTATCACTTGCATGTTATTTGTTGTTTTATGTTCTTTAAATCTGAAAATCACAAAATATTTTTGTTATTTGTTAGCTAGTTTACTTCCGGTTATTTTACATTATGTTTCCTAAAAATCAAAAACCACAAAAGATTTTTGTTTTCTTGAGTTTAGTATAAATACGGAGCTGCAGGAATTGCTGAAATATGTTCACTGTTATATGCATTAATCTTTACTTGTGACTCCGTTTGAGCTGAAAATTTAATCACTACTGCAACTTTTTATGGCCTTCACCTTTGTAAAACATGAGAAACTTTTGAGGTGTTTAGGTAGGTAAAAAAATTGCTGAATGCAGTAACTTTTTATAGCAAGATTTGAGTTTTTATTGAGCAGTTCAAGTGGGAGAGGAGAACAACAATGATATGATAATGTGCTTGAAGGGATGAAAGGTATGACACCTTTGCCGTGCTTATGTATGATTTTTAATAACAGCAAGTGCACACCTTATGATTCCCTTAACACTTAGTGACATAATAGCCATTGTTTATCTTCTCCGTGGTTTAGTAGAATATATTCTGATGCAACTGAAATATTGTTTAGTGTCATTACTTGGCTGATGGATTGAATAATTGTAGCCTTAAGCAAAGGTTTACGCATCCCATTGTGCTTACTGAACTTCCCAACCAAGGAAAGAATTAAAAGAGAAAATTTCATGAATGATAAAAGTGGATTCTTATGCTTGACGAACTTATGGTTGGGGGTTAGTCTAAATGTGTATCACATGGAAAACTTTCAACGATGCACTAAGAATTCTATATTCAAGTTGATATCATGTTCTTTTAACTGTGGATGCCTGTCATGCCGAAATGAGGTAGAGGAATAGTAAGTCTTGATGAGTAAGTATATATGATTAGAGAGACGCATTGGGCCGCTAACCCAAGCCATGCGATATCATGGTGGAAATTTACTTATAGCTAGAATGGACTCCGCAACATATCCTATAATAAAATAAGAAGCTATGCATATAGTGAATGAAATAAAAAAGGATAATGAGTCCATTCCATTTGTTTGTCTTGCCATTTTGACATGGGCTGGTTTCTATGTCATGGGCCAAGAGGTACCCCGATTGCTGCTCTCTATGATGTCATTAATACTTACAATGATTGTACAAGGCTTATTAGGAATCTAGAGTTGAGTAATCATGGTGCGGGACTTCGCTTTTAAGGGGCATGAGGCTTTCAACTTGTAGTTTGTCAAGCATAAGAATCAAAATGAAAAATTAATGCTTTAGCAAAACTGAGAGCAAGGTAGTAAGCACAATGATTTTACTTGTCAACATATGAAAGAATCAGAGATCTCAAAAATCTTGATATGATTCAATCATCAGCGATGCACAAGCCTTTGTTTATGTCTACAATTGAGCAAACTCATTCAAATATTAACACTTCATGTTATTTCTATTGCAACAAGTATATATGCTTCAACACTGAGTAGATGCACACTTGCTAGTATTTTGCTACTTGTTACAGGAATCATGTCTTGAGTATTTGCTAGTATTAATTGATGATGCATATGCAATGCAAAGTTCTTGCCAAAGTTTTTATCGCTTCTGCACTGCGTTTGAGTTGTTCGAGGACAAACAACGAGCTAAGCTTGGGGAAGTTTATGCACCCAAAATGCATCTACTTTTCCAAGAACTTTGCATCGTATTTGTCTCCGGAGTCCCCCCATAATTGAATAAATCTGCAGAATCTGACGTTGTTTTTAGCAAAAGTCTTCTTTCCGTCTATTTTTGTAGGACTTTTCACAGGGGACGAAAACCACATAACTTTTTATGGAAAAGAAGGGGAATGAGCACCAGATGGGGCCGGGGGGCCACCCGAGGGCCAAAAGGGGGCCCCACACGCGGCCAGATTCCTTGGCCGCGTGGGGTCACCCCTTTTGGGCCCAGATGGCCCACTCCGGCTAGGTCTTCGACGTACCCCTCCATATATACGAGAAACTGATGGGTTTCGAAGGAGAGGGTTGTTCGCGAAACGGAGCGCCGCCGCCACCACGATCTTCGATTTCGGAGTCAGATTGATCCGGGATTTCACCCCCGGAGGTGGAATTCGAGGGGCTTCGTCACCATCATCATCATCACCACCATCATCTCCATCAAGCATGAGCTCCATCACCCTCTCCATGTGTCAGTAGTTGCTGTAGGCATGTGAGGTGTGAGGGGTTTTGGATGAGATCTTGATCATGTAATTGCTACCCGGTATGCAGGATCTAGGTGTTTGTCTTGAGAATTCTTATGTCTTATGTTGATGCACTATTGCTAGGCTTAATGCTTGTTACTAGGGACAAGTGGCATGATTTCAGTACTGAACTTACATTGCTACATCATATATTTGAGTTTGGTATCTATCTGCAATGTGTATTACCTGCTATTATGTTGAACCTGCGAACCCTAAAGTGACAGTTAGGGAAAACAAGGGGGATATGTTATAGTTTGAGGATTATGTGTGTTCATGGAGTGTTAATGCGTTGGTCCGGGCTATTCGAAAGGGTAGACCTTAATTACCTGTAGTTCCAAATTGGCCCCGGTGAAATGGGCAGGAGGACAATAGGCTTTGTGCAAATTCTCTTGGTTAGTACGCACAATAATTTACGGAACACACACCTACATAAAACTGAGATAGAGAAAGGCCCCGCTGCTAGCAAAACATTATTACATGATCAATCTTATCCGTGCAACACCCCGCTGTCACCTCATGCCTGCGTTTTAGTCTCTGGTTTTACTTTCACTCTTTTCCGGTGAAAACTGGGAAAACACTTGCTCTCCATTTACTTTCTGTTTGTTTACTTTCACTGCATTATTACACTCACCACTCTCGCTGCAAGTTTGTTGATACACAGGTGTGGTTGGGAGTGACGTCCCAATTGCTAAAGTCTCACCGGTATTCTTGTGTTCCCACTGAGTCGAACTACAAATTTGAGTAATACTTCCCATCGAAGACTATGATTGATCTCCTGCACTTGGGAGCCATCAGCACGAAGTCATAAACAAGTGCTAGGCACTTCTTGTTTCGGCAATATCCTTCCAAAGTCACAAGATTCTTGTGATGAACTTTGGACAAGGTTTGCACCTGTATCAGCAGGCCAACAAATATAATTATCAAACATTCTAGAGCTGAGCCCCATTGCATCCTGTGTCTAGATGTCCTGCAGATTTATCGTATTCCTTCTATTGAAGAAAGCAAAGTTTTGCCTAGTTGGTTTCTGGTATACCTCAGGGAGGAAGTCTGTTGACTCTGCTATTGACGTCTCCACAAGCACCTTAACAGCTACTTCATGGCCATTTTCCAGTATGCCGTGATAAACAGTACGAAAACCTCCTTTTCCAATGATTGATTGAAAGTCGTTTGTAATGAGCTTCAGTTCTGCGTACGTGAATCTTCTGATGTCAATATGCAGGGGGTTTTCCTCTTCATACATAGCATAATCTTCATGGTCTCCTGACTTTCCTGCAGAGTAACGAACTTGTGTTTCACATGAAAGTAAGGTATGAAGCTGCAATCTAGTGTCTACCGCATCGATGCAGGGTATTTAGAGTGTAGCATTTTGTTTTTACCTTTCTAATATAACTTCGAGAGTATGCACATAACTACTAGGATGGATACCAGTACCACAGGAACTATCACTGTGGTGAGGGTGTTCTTCTTATTTGAACAATATGCATCTTTGACTTTTGAGCATAAGGGATTGCCTTCTAATCTAGTGACACAATTACATGATATGTAAGATATCAGAGGAAAAGATCTTAGCCACTATAATATTATAATTCTGGCCTGCTTCCATCTATACCATCTATAAGAACAACCTAGGAGGTATTACAAAAAACATGCGGTTACTAGTAGGGCCATATCTGCCTCAGGGTTAAAGCTGAATAGCTTATAGATTAAATCATTACAGTCATTAGATGCTAGTACATGCAACTAAGGACACCTTTGGATCAATGCAATGTACGACATATGTGTGCTTGACACATATATGTCGGCACCCAAATTGGCCACATGACTTGGTCAAAATTTGGAAAGATTTTTGGGCTGTTTAGTTTGAGATTAAGTTTGTCTAAGGTACCTATTGTTAGGAAAGTTTGACCAATTCAGGTGGCCGTTTGGTTCAAGTCACCTTTGGCAAGATGCTTTTTTCCACAACAGGGCCCCACATTGCATACACCCATAGTGTGGCAAGATTACCTTGGTTTTGCCAACTTGTGGGTCCAATTTTGTTGAATTAACCTTAGACAACTTTGGCAAATAATGTGTGGCAAGAAATATCATTTTTAGCACTGGAACCAAACAACCCCACTATTTAAAGTGGGGCTGTTGTGGCATGGTGCTACTGCTACGAGTAGCAGAGTTTGGCGAGTCACGCGTATTGCACTAACCAAACAGTGACCAGAGAAATTCGAATTTGCATAACACTAGTTTGGCTAAGTGTGGGTATGAATCCTGTTATTCATTTAAGGGTGTACCCCAGAAGTCCTCTATCATTAACAGGCACCTACGTCTCAGTGTGGGGCGTCCATTCATTGCCACAAGCAGCGTGCTAGGCAAAAGAAACCGCATTCGCGCCATCGAGCGTTGGGTATAAACAATCGTAAAAGAAAATAATTTCTTGGAGCTCAATCCCACACTTACATGGATATCCCTGGCCTATCTGGACCACACAATTCTTGGAGATTCGTGCCCAGTTTTTGCAAAAAACTCCATCCACTTTCTATCTTTCCTAACATCTAGTCCCCACATTAACTGGATAGTTATGGATTAACATTTTTTATTAACACGGATTTGTGCATTAACAGTAATTCATGCCTTAACAAGATTTGCTCATTCGTGCCTGGATATGCAATTTTTTAATTCAATATTTTTTTCACGCACAGTTTGTCACGACTACATCCAAATTCTGATATACTAGAAAATTTCACACATATTCGTGTGTTCATCCATACAAATCTTTGGACAACATTACAGATAAAAAAAAAATGCAATACAAATCTTGGGACCTACCAGCAACAGATCTTTTGGATTCATGAACCAACAAAACTATTCGGATCTGTACTAACAAATATCATGGATTTCCTTCAATTGACCCTCATACTGCATCAACACTTTGCATGAATATATGCATTTACAAAAACCAGAAGATGTGTCATCCCCATGGACATGAACAAATCTGAGAACATACACACATGAACAGAAATTTCGGACCAAAAATAGGTATTCCAGTGGACATGAACAAATAAGATTTTTTTTGTAAAAACAGATCTGGACGGAGAAATCAAAAAAAAGAAGAAAAAAAAAGGCGGATTCGGCGTCCATATGGCCAGATCTTGATGGAAAAATCCCAAAAAATCTCAGATCCGCCATGGTAGGATTTGAAGAGCACGATGCGGCCGCGGATCCTCCATGTCGCCGCCGCTGACTGCCTCCCCGTGGCAGCTCGCCGTTGCCTGAGCGCGGACTGCCTCCCTAGGCACCCTCACCGCCTCCAGCTTGGACAAGCTGCCGTCGGTGGCCTCCCTCCAAGGCGCCGCCGGTGGCCTCCCTCCATGCGGTGGGAGCTCGACACAGAGGCGGCTGCAGGGCTTCTCTCCTTGTTTAGGAATTAGGTATCGGGTGGAGGCGGGGAGAGGGAAAAGTGGTTATCTTAGTGGGGCAGCTGCTGGTTATGGCCAATATATAGGGAGGTCGAATCCTGTTTTTGTCCAAGTGGAAGGACTGTTTTGCAAAACAAGCAACTCACAGTCCGATCTGGAATGAACGTCCCCGATAGGTCGGGGACATCCATGTAGGTGTGGAAAAACCACTCCTATTTCTTCGTAATTTCTTGCAATGAGTTAGAGATATGAACCGGCACTACTACTACTCCAAGGCATTAATTGAGTATAGTGTAAAAACGAAAGGCCAGACGATTTGTCATTTCCCACACCCATTGAACACCCAAAGCCCTTTTGTATTCCCACGAAGCATCAAATGCAGCCGCTCCGCCTTCACCCTGGAGCTTCTACTTAAGCACTTCCCCCTACCAGAAGAAACACAAAACTAGAATCCATCCCTCTCCTACATCGCAATGTCGGACTGGTCCTCCCTCCCACCGCAGCTCGTCCGCCACATCGCCGACTGCCTCCTGTCCACCAACGACCTGGACTGCTACATGGACTTACGCGCCGTCTGCCCCAAATGGCGCTCTACCACCGACGACCCCAAGAACTCCTCCGAGCTCCGCTTCCGCCCTCACCGATGGCTCATCATCGACGAGGTCTTCCAGACCGACGCACGCCTCCTGGTGAACACCGTCAGCGGTCGTGTCATCCGTAGAGAGCTGCCTCTGCTCCGAAGCTACCATGTCGTCGCCACTACCCACGGTGGCCTCTTCGTCCTCGCCGACAAGGAGCCTCCTCATGCTGCGGTCGTCCTCAACCCTTTCACCGGCCACATGATCCGCTTCAAGGCGCCACTGCCTTCGTACGTGGATGTTCCTGCCGCAGCTGTCTCCGGTTATTCCACAGGAAAGTTATCGCTGAGCTCTCTTGTTTCACGCCGCATGCGTTCTTCACCGACCCTCATCTTGCTCTGGGATGCACCTTACGAGCAGTACATGGCTGCTTCTGACAATGCTAGTTTCACCGTGGAAGCTGTTGATGAAGACCCGACCTCGTTTATTATGATGCGGCTAGCTGTCACGGGAGGTATCTGTGCCGCCGACGGTTGGCAGAGGACGGTGGCGCCTCTCCCTGCCGCGTCGGCTCACAAGATCATCCGTTTGATAAGGCAGTTCTCCGTTGATCCTTACAAGATGTTCGACGAAACATGTATAGCAGGGTTTGAAGATCTTCCTAGGACGGGAGAAGCCAACCACTTTTTCCTGGTGGAATCTGCTGGGGAGTTGTTGGCTGTCATTAAGCTACCGCAGCGGCTGAAAGTTTTCAGTCTGGACAATGGCGTGGAGCTGGAGCCTCTGACGAGCATCCGCAGCAGCCGTGCGATCTTCATCGGTTATCGTAGGTGCATTTCTGTCAGTACTGACAATTTTCCATCCATTGTTGCCAACTGCGTCTACTACGTCAAGTCCACAGATTCTTCGCTGAACATCTACAAGTATGACCTTGAGACTGAAACCGAAGAGTGGGTTTCTGAGGCCATTGATTTAGTGAACCCCATCACGCTTTCTTTGGCTAGCCCTCCGTTCACAATCGTTCAGCTCCTCTCCAGTTACACCATCAATGTCAGGGAATCTCAGCTTGCCATGGCAAGGTTTGAACTGTAGGATCCCTTCAGGTTCTTTTCAGCAGATTTCTATTCCGGAAGATTTTTTTTCCTGAACTGGATCTTGAGGTGGACGTGGTCTTTGATTGAAATATGTGGCGGTTGAATGCTCGGGATTGCTCTTTTGAGTAATATATCTTGTTGTGAGGAAGAAATTACCTACCCCTTAATCAATATTGCACTATAAGTACTCCAATGTAATATTTTCTTGTGATGTTTAATCTGCTGCTTTTTGGCACTATAATAAATGTTGTCTCCAATTACTTGTTGTTGTTTTAGTAACAAAAGTCAGTGTTTACTCATTTCTCTAAAACAATTATGTTCCTCAGTAATAGGACACAACCATGCAATCACTAATTCACCTTGTAACGATACTGATAATTATCTTTAAGATCATTTGAACTACTTACTTTTGCTAGTACGCACCACCAATATTTTGTAAACAATGCCCTCGTGGTTGCTACTATGAATCAATTGTTTCTTAGCCAATCCATTTGTATTATTTGTTCAAAGGCTCTTTGTAACTATTTATATGAAAACAAATGCTGAGTTGAGCTTTTTTCCTTTCTGGCGTAGTTGTTTAGTTTGATCGGAGAAAGAAATAGAGTTAGGAATCGTGCAACGGCGCATGCCAGACCTCAACTCAAGCAGACCGGCCTGAGATCGTTGAAGAATAGAATCAGGAATTGGTCCATTGAGCTGGTTATTTGACAAATTACTGAAAAATAATAGTTAAAGTCGTTCATATAAAATTTATATCAGCAGCTGAAAAATAATATAGTTAAAATCATCGTTCTCTAAAATGTAATCAGCAGACTTACAGAACTTTGAGTGAGTTTAGTCGGTAGTCTGGAATAACTCCCATCAAATTGTTATGTGATAAATCCCTAAAATTGTTCTTTATAACATTGTGCAACATAGAAATGTGCCTGTTCATACAGTGTTACATGGAGCTCCTCCTCTAAATATAGGATTTAGAAGGCTTCTGGTTGGTAACAAATGGGATATGTGGTCTCACCTTGTTCTAAGGCTCATGGATGTTTTGCTTTCAGATACTCTCGATTATTTTCATTGGAATTTAGCCACGAATGGGGTATTTACGGTTAAATCTATGTATGAGGATTTAATGAATGGACATACTAGGTTTCTAAATACCTATCTGTGGAAGTTGAAAATACCTTTGAAAATTAAAAAAATTATGTGGTTCCTTGATAAAAAAGTCTTGCTTACTAAGGATAATTTAGCTAGAAAAAATTGGAAAGGAGATACTCATTGTTCTTTCTGTGGGAATGAAGAGACTATTGATCATCTTTTTATTTCATGTCCTTTTGCTCAACTTGTATGGCGTGTTGTTTTTTGTACCTATAATATTCCACCACCATCCAGTGTAACTAATATGTTCGGTAATTGGTTGAATGGAGTGGATTTAAAGACCAAAAATAGAATTCGCATTGGTGTCTCGGCTATTTGTTGGTCCTTATGGAATTGTAGGAACAATCTTGTTTTTAATAGAAAACAATGCTTTCATGTCTTACAGGTTATCAATTTGGCGGTTTACTGGATCCAGTTATGGGATTTTTTGCTCCCTTCGGACCAGCGCAAACTTATGGAGGATGGATGCACCAGGCTGCTTTTGGTGGCACAGGAGTTTTTCTCCCGACATACGTGGCAGCATTGACGGAGGGATGATAACCCGGTAGGCCAACGCCAAGGTATAATTCGGCCCAAAGGACGCTGCGCAAGACCCGGCTTAGGGAAAAGGAGTTTCTAGAAGGCCCAAGAGTGTGGGTCTCGTAACCCGGATTGTGGGTTCCGATAAGAAAACTTAGGGTTTGTAAGTAGTGTCCGGGTAGGACTCCGGGTATGCCTTGGATAGTAAGCCAGGGGGTCCGGATATTATATAAGCCGGCCCCTAGGGTTAGATTAGACACAATCACACAATCGCGAGATATTCGAGTATCCATTGTAACACGAGAGTTGAGATAATATATTCAGATCGGAGACTCGGCGACTCGATTGTCGGCTACCAGATCGCATATCACCATGGTTTCCCTTGAGCCGAACCCTCTCCCAAACACCAGAGTCGAATTGCCCCAAGGGGGGTGTTTACATCACGGGAGAAGCTCGGGAGAACATGAAGAACCTCGTCATCGGCGAGATCTACACCGACCCCGAAGGAGAGAAGATGGTGGAAGATTTTGGCTGGGAGCCAGAGTCGGATCTGCTCGAATCCGGATCTGTCATCACAATCGGCCGGGTCAACGTCTTCGTCTGCATGGTACGTACGTCTGGTTCAATCCCTGACGATTTTGGATTTGATTCTGTGTCAGGAGAGGCCACCCACATTCAGTCGGACGGAGAAAAATCGGTCGGGACGGTGGATCCGATAGAAGAGCCCACCACGAAGAGGGAACAGCCGGAGGAGCCGGCATGGACCCCGCGTGGCCGGGTCATGAGAGAAGATGATACCGAGTCTATCTTGCACCTGCTGGAGGACCGGTACGAGGAAGATAGCTGTGATGAGGAGGAATATGAGTCTTCGCCAAGCATTGCGCGCCAGGTCGCGGGGTACACGACCCCTGCAACCAATCTCAATCAGGGGAACGTGACTACGGCCGCGGTCGGAGCGGCGCAAGCATTGGCCCAGCAGCAAAATCCGGCTGACGGAAATCCGGTTCTGACCCGGGTTGACGGAGAGTCGGCTTCAGTCACCAGCCGAGCGGCGGATAGCGAGCTGCAGGCAAATATGTTTCGGTTCCTGGCTAACAGGACGCCAGGGGCGGGTCCTTCGAATCCACAACACCCGGCCCTGTTCAGTAACAATATGGTCTTGGACCCAACAGTGTTAGCTACTGTGATAACCCCGGAAAACGCCACGGCGCGTGCCAGGGACTTGGAGGTAGCACGCCGCGCGCTGGAGCAACAAAGAAGGGATGTTGAAGCAGAAAAGCAAGGGGTAGCCACGCGCCAATGCGAACTGGACGCACTGGAGAACCGGCTCCGAGCTGAGACAAGCAGGGTGCATCAAAGGTACCAGACAAGATTACCGGTGATGGGTGGAGTCATAAACCCGAACGCACTATTCATCACACCCCAGGATCAGCCGATTCCGGCTGTGAATCAGGAAACTGTGCATCAGCCGGCAACTGGAGCAGGACAGCCGGCAAACGTGCAGGCCGGATTACCCACATTGCAGACTGGGGCCACTGTCGGCAACACAACACCACCACCACCACCATCACGGTTTCGTACGCCACCAGGTCACTTCAATAACCCCATGGATAATGTGTATGCCGCAACATTAGCGTTGAATCAGATCCCTGTAAGAGAGTCACCCCATGCGGAGCAGACCCGGCGGGCGATCGATTTGCTGCGTATGGCAATAGCTCAGTAGGTTAATTAACCGGATAATAGAAGTGGAATGCATGGAACACCTTATATCAGCCAGCAGCATGGCAACACCGGCAACATTCAAACAAGTTCAGTGCGGCGGAGGGCAGAGCAGCAGCAAATGCCGCCTCCTCCCCGCGTTCAAGCAGCACCAGCAGTATCAGCAGCACAAGCTATTGTGGATAGTTCCAGAGCCAGGCGAGTCGCGGCCGGGTCTGCGGTGCACGGACCAGCAGTAGCGCCACGACCAGCCGTACCCCCCACAGGATCGCATGTTTCCCAGGTGAGGCCAGCACCGACTAATCTCGCTGGGCCCAAGTGTCTGTCGGATAACATCAGGGCTGAGCCCTACCCGGATAAATTCAAGGAACCGGGTAAAGTAGTGAATTATGAGCCGACTATGGACCCAGAAACATGGTTGAGCAGTTACGAGATGGCTATGTCGATTCGCAACGCATCTGAAAATCTTCAAGCCAAGTTCATGTACTTAATGATGTCAGAAGGAGCAGCAAAGTTGTGGTTCAACAATTTACCAGAAGGATCTATCAAGTCGTGGGGTGAGTTGAAAACTGCGTTTATCAAGCACTTTCATGGAACGTGCAGGAAGCTATTTACTATTGATGACCTAGAACGGTGTGTCCAGAAGAAGGGAGAATCGGCGCGCAGCTGGGTGCGCCGGGTTATGGAGATACTTCATTCATCCACAGATATACAGCCAAAAGACGCGTTGCAAGCTATGGCCAAGACATGCAAGTATACGCCTTTAGTGCAGAAGTTAACTCGCATGAAATCTAGTCGGAATGCTTCAGAGGTTACGATGGGAGAGCTAATGGATGCGTGCAACAAACATGCTGCTACGGATACCACGGAAGAGGATGTTGATGACAAGAAAGCAAAAGCAAATACAGGTAATAATGGAAGAACCGGCAATGGATCTACGCCGGGTAACCATGGAGGTAACAATGGGAACAACCAGAACAAGCGCCCGTTCGAGGGGAATTCCGAGTTCGTCGCCAGCACAGAAGCCGGGTCTTCGAGGCCCAGAGCAGAAGGAAATTTCAACGCAGGAAATCATAACGGAGGAAACTATCAAGGGCCACCAAGGCCGGGTAACAACTGGGATATCTTCAGAATGGCGTGCCCGAAACACAGCAGGAACGGAAGGCCGGCTAACCACTCATTGGAGCAGTGCGTGGATTTGCAGAGATGGAAAAACGAGGAAGTAAACAAGGCTATGCGAGGTGCAGGCCGGGGAGGAGGACCGGGTCCGGGTGGAAACCCGGGCAACGACCCACCCCCAGCAGGCAACCCGGGAGTTGGAAATCCGGGTAATAACCAGGGAGGAGCTGGAGGTTTCCAAGCCAACCCCAAGCAATTGGGCCAGTACCACGTTCACACTACCGGAACTTCTAACAAGGACAGAAAGATACTAAAAAAGGCAGTAAACTCGGTCTCCTCGGCTGTCCCGAGATACCTGAGGTGGTCGGAGCAAGATGTAACATGGAGCAGAAGAGATCACCCGGAAAGGATAGAACATCCGGGAGTCCTAGCATTGGTGGTTGCGCCACAGGTTAATGGTTATGAGCTGAAAAAGGTCCTAATGGACGGCGGAAGCAGCATCAACATCCTATATTGGGAAACTTTCTTACGTATGGGTCTCAAGGAGTCTCAGCTACAGAAAAGTTCAACAGTTTTTCACGGGATTGTGCCGGGTCACTCGGCGTGCCCTGAAGGAAAGATTACCTTGGAGGTTGCTTTTGGAGAATCAAAGGATAATTTCCGGGTGGAGTGGCTCACATTCGAAGTGGTAAAGTTGCGCAGCCCTTATCACGCGCTATTTGGAAGGCCGGCTTACGCCAAGTTCATGGCCAGGCCGTGTTACGTATACCTACAGCTAAAAATCCCGGGTCCTAAGCAGACCATCACCATACATGGGAGCCGGGATATAGCGGCTGAGTGTGACGAAGGAGACGCAGCGATGGCAGAACAAGCCTGTAGAAAGGAGGAGCTCAAATACTACCGGTCTCAAGTAGACCCGGATGACAGGACAGCGCTGAAGAGGCCAAACACTGAGGATGAGAGAGCAAAATTCAAAGCGGCACAAGATACCAAGATGGTGGCCTTTGTCGAAGGTGATCCCTCTAAGCAATTTGCTATAGGATCTAACTTGGACAATGAGCAGGAAAAAGCACTTGTGGAGTTTATTCGTTCGAATCAGGATGTGTTTGCGTGGACGCCTAGCGACATGCCGGGTATCCCCACAGAGTTGGCAGAGCACAGCTTGCATGTTGACCCCAAGTCCAGGCCTGTGAAGCAGGGCCTGAGAAAAATGAATGAGGAGAGAAGAAGAGCTATAGGAGAAGAAATTGCTCGGCTGTTGACAGCCGCTTTATCATGGAAGTATTTCACCCGGATTGGTTGGCAAATCCGGTTCTCGTGATGAAAAAGAGTAACGAGTGGAGGATGTGCATAGATTACACGAGTCTCAACAAGCATTGTCCAAAGGATCCGTTTGCCCTCCCAAGGATTGACCAGATTATAGACGCAGTGGCTGGAAGTGACCTATTATGTTTCCTGGATGCATATTCCGGGTATCATCAGATCAAGCTCAAAAAGGAAGACTGGGAGAAAACGTCGTTCATAACCCCTTTTGGGGCCTTTTGTTACAAGACCATGACTTTTGGATTGAAGAACGCTGGCGCAACTTATCAACGGTGCATTCAGAAGTGCTTTGAGGACCAAATTGGACGCAACGTTCATGCTTATGTGGATGATGTGGTGATCAAGACCAGAAAAGCGGAGACATTTATTGATGATCTGAAGGAAACATTCAAGAACCTGAGAAGATACCAGATGAAGCTTAACCCAACAAAGTGTGTGTTTGGAGTTCCAGCAGGGAAGTTACTCGGTTTATCGTGTCAGAGAGAGGGATTGAGGCAAACCCGGACAAAATCAAAGCTATCCAGAGTCTGAAAAAGCCGGAAAACCTGAAGCATGTTCAGAAGCTTACAGGGTGTGTAGCAGCGCTGAGCCGGTTTATATAAAGACTCGGAGAGAAGGCAATACCCTTGTACCGGCTCTTGAGGAAATCCGACAAATTCGTTTGGGACCAAGAGGCGGACGAGGCGTTCGAAGCACTAAAGAAGCAGCTATCTGAGGCACCAGTCCTAGCAGCCCCGGGTCCTAAAGAGCCCATGTTACTGTACGTTGCAGCCGGGCCCCGGGCGGTTAGCGCAGTGGTTGTTGTTGAGCGCAAGGAGGATGGGAAAGATCACCCGGTTCAGAGGCCGGTTTATTATGTCAGCGAGGTATTATCAGAAGCAAAGCAGCGCTACCCACATTGGCAGAAGCTGGTTTTCGGGGTCTTCATGGCCAGCCGGAAATTGAAGCCGTATTTTCAGGAACACCCCATAACAGTGGTTAGCTCTATACCAATGTCGGATATCATCAGAAACTCGGATGCAACAGGCAGAATAGCCAAGTGGGCGATCGAGATGGGAGATTACCACATCAACTACGAGCCCAGGTCAGCAATCAAATCTCAAGCTCTAGTTGATTTCATTAATGATTGGACTCACACAGGCATGCCCACAATGGCACCAAGTTCCGAGTCTTGGATAATGCACTTTGATGGTTCCAAGCAATATGAGGGATCAGGAGCTGGAGTGGTGCTCACATCACCCAAGGGAGACAAGTTGAGTTACGTGTTGCAGATTCACTTTGATTGTTCCAACAACGTGGCCGAGTATGAGGCGCTATTGCATGGATTGAAGATAGCCAAGGAGATGAACATTAAGAGGATACGATGCTATGGAGACTCGGACCTTGTGGTACAGCAGGTCTCGGGAACTTGGGATAGAAAAGATGCAACTATGGCAGCATACCGCAGAGAGGTGGACAGGGTTGCCGGGTGTTTTTCCGGGTATGAGGTGGAGCATATAGATAGAAGAAAGAACGAGGCAGCAGATGCACTCGCCAGACTCGGCTCGCGCAGAGAGCCGGTTCCACCCAATGTGTTCCTGGACGAGCTATGGCGGCCATCAGTTAAAACCGAGTCTGAGGAAGAAGTGGCTAACAAAGACCCGGATTTGGAGCTCGTGGCCACAATACGCACTGTTCCCGAGTGGACAGAGCCGTTTCTGGCTTACCTATCACGGGGCGAGTTACCACAGCAGGAGGTACTAGCAAGGCAAATTCTGAGGCGAGCAAAAGGTTATTCCATTATCAATGGGGAGTTATATAAAAGGAGTGCTGCAGGAGTATTTTTGCGCTGTGTGGCACCAGAAGAAGGCCGGCAAATCCTGAAAGAGATCCACGAAGGCGACTGTGGGCATCACGCATCCACAAGGTCCCTTGTGGCCAAAGCATATAGGCACGGTTTCTTCTGGCTCACAGCCTTAGCAGACGCGGAACGCTTGGTGGCAAGGTGCGATGGATGTCAAAGGTATGCCCGCCAAATCCATGTGCCGGCTATGGAGTTGCAAACAATTCCTTTAACCTGGCCGTTTGCCGTTTGGGGTATGGACATGGTTGGCCCCTTTCACATGTCACCTTGCAAAAAGACACATCTCTTGGTGGCTATTGATAAATTTACCAAGTGGGTTGAAGTTATGCCAGTTACCAATTGTGAAGCGATTACGGCAGTCAAGTTCCTGAAAAGGATTATCTACCGGTTCGGGTATCCTCACAGCATAATTACCGACAATGGAACCAACATGTCCCTTGGTGAGATGGAGAAATTCTGTGGTAACAATGGAATCCGGCTTGACATAGCTTCCGTAGCCCATCCACAAGCCAATGGACAAGTGGAGAGGGCAAATCAGGAGTTACTTCGTGGATTAAAACCACGACTGCGAGTCCCCTGCATCAGAGCTGCTGGAGCATGGGTTGAGGAGTTACCTTCAGTGGTTTGGGGTATCAACACCACACCTAACAGATCTACTCAGATGACACCGTTTTTTATGGTTTATGGTGCAGAAGCGGTGCTGCCGAGTGATATCATCCATGACTCGCCTCGAGTGCCGGCTTATGTCGAGGTGGAGAACGAGAAGACCCGGCAGGACGCCATGGATATATTAGAAGAACACAGGGAACAAGTTTTGGAGAGATCAGCCATATACCAGCAGGACCTGAGGAGATATCACAGCCGGAGAGTCAAAACCCGGGTCTTCCAGGAAGGAGACCTGGTTCTTCGCCTGGTACAGTCAAAGGAAGGAAAACACAAGTTATCCCGACCATGGGAAGGGCCGTTCATCATAAGCCAGAATCTACACAGTGGATCATATTACTTGGTAGATGCAAGGGAAGAGTCGGCTACTGTTAATGACACCACTCATACCACTTCATCTATGCAAGAAAGAGAAAGACCATGGAACGTGGCTCAGCCGCGTCCCTACTATACCTAGTATAGGCTAGATTCACAAGTGGAATTACATGATGTAACAGGCAGCAGGTTTCAGACGCACTCTTTTCCTATCCAGGGTATCTAAGGGGACTAGAGGGTTTTTAATGAGGCGGCTTGCTGACCTAACTTGTCTCATATCAATAAAGAGATGGTTAAACAATATCTTGTTTCTTTTTCTATGTATTTTTGTCAAGTTTTTGTATTTCTGTTGTGCTTTTATTTTCTCTTCCAGATAAGTATTATTTATTGTTCTTAGTATATTAATTTTTCTCGTAAATTGCATATATCTAGGTCTTGGGGTCTGATTGCTTGAATAGCACAGTTGCAAACTCAAAGACCCGGCCATGATGCCATTGAGTTATAAGGGTCGATTACTTGTAATAACTACGGCTGCAAGCTTATAACCGGACAAAGGAGCCAAACTTTCTTGACTTTTCTTGCTTAAGCTTGATGTGACTCGCACTAAAGTGGCATGCTTTGCTAGCGTATGATTACAATCAGTCATGATGCCCAATGGGACTTGCCTGACCCTGTCTTTGTACAGCTGTAGCAACATTGATTATCCACGCGAAAGCCGGCTTATAGTAGAAGAAGGTCAAAAGGGTCATCTAAACCACAAGTTATGCAGAGTACAAGGTTAATAGCCGGAAACTCAGAGCATATTAAGCATAACTTCAAACCTATGTGAACGGCTCTAGGGTTTGGGCCTTAGCAGAAACAATTTGTTCATTTGAAAAAATCCAACACCCTAGACTCGGATATTCGGGCCTTGGGGACTTGGAAATTTGCAAAAAGAAACAAATTATCTAGCTATTTAGCTCGAAAACCCAAAAATCCGAGTCTTGGGGACTTGGGGACTTAGAAAAGTTCCACTTGTCAAACCCATAAGACCCGGAAACCGAGTCTCACAAAAGGAACCATAGCGAAAGTCGGAAAACCAGGAATGAAAAAGTTCCAAAGACAGGGAAATATCAAATTTACGCAAAGGCCAGAAGGGCCATGAAAACTATTAAGGTTTTTAATGTATTACAAGCCACGATAGTAGTATCAAAAAGTGCACAGGCGCACTATCAAAAATAATTGTTTTAAAGGCCATCGGACGAACAAAGTGCTTGAGATGGTAGCGGATGAAGGTTTACTCGGCCTCCTGGGTCGGGTTTACAGCCTTGCCCTTGTCTTCCGGGTCTTGGTCCTGGTTTCGCTCCTTAGGGGCCTTCCCAGCGTCGTCACCCGGATTGGCAGTGTCAGGACGAACAGGCGGGCGGACAGCCGGAGTAGAGGTGGTAGGCGCAGACTCAAGCTCGGCTTTCCTCTTTGCAGCCTCCTCCTTCCTCTTGGCCGAGTCTGCGTTCCACTTCTCCAGGATATCAAAGGGCAAGGGCATATCTTCCTTCACCGGTTTATCTTCGGCATCATATGGAGATGCAAATCTATCCAGGTCCAGAGTACCGGCAATTGTAGATGCCGAGTGGCGCACCTCATGCTGTATAGCCTTGAAGTCCTTGGCGGAGAATTTGGAGCCATCGACCTTGAATTCTGGAAACCCGGCCACCAGCTTTGCCGGCTCAAGCTTAGGATAGTAAGCCTTAGCCAGCATGAGCCCCCGGGTCATCCCAACCCGGCATGCCGAGCGTTTCCAGATCTCAATCCATGAGGGGACTGTGGAGCACGCATGGATCAAGGTGTCCATACCCGGATATCCATCAGCCGGCCACTGCACGGCGTCTAGGATCCATTTAGTGCCGGCGCAGAACCTCCGGAGCACATTCTTCAAATTCTTTGCCTTCTGGATATCATCCTCCTCTGGGGCGCAAGACCAGGGCCTACAGTATAAACAACAAAGGCTAAAGCAAAAATCCCGGGTATCATGGATCAAGAAGAAACTGAGTTACAAAATAGCAAGTGATAAAATCTTACCAAGTAGGACACGATAAGTGTCGGCAACTTGAGCTGATAATTTCTTCAGGGCAGCTTGAGCGGTGTTGCATTTCTTCTTGTACTTCGTGACATCCTTGTTAAGCGTTTCCACCTCAGCCTCAAGCGCCTCTCGCAGCTTTACCTCAGTCTCCAGGAGTTGATTGGTCTTGGCCAAAATTTCCTCGGACCTGGCCATCTGTGCCTATAAGGGAAGGAAAGGTGAAGGTTAGCCGGATATAACAATAAGCCGAGTATCAAAGGAAGTACCGAGTAAAACTTTGACAAGTTAGACTCGGAACTTGGGGACTAGATGAATACTATGAAATATCAATTAGCGTTACCTGGTGTTCAGCAGCCATGCGCTCTAATATATCTTTCTCTGTGGCCTTCATGGCGAGGAGGGTGCTCATCATCTGGTCAAAGGAGTGGTCGCCCAAACCCAGATTGGAAGACCCGGGATCCTGGTCACCCGGAGACGGAGTTTTTTCCTTCATGGGGGAAGGCATCCGAGTCGCTTGAGTGTCGGAGATCGGCTCGCTCCTCCCTGTGCCCAGGATTATGACCTCCTCTTCCTCACGTGCATGCGAGGCCATCGGATACTCGGCCTCTTGATCAGCCGGGTCCTTCAGTGGCACTTGTTGTTCTCCATCGCCGCCAGCCGCGGCCATCACATCATCAACCGGATCTTCTCTGGCCGGGTCATCAGTCTCCATATTATCCGGGTCACTGGTTGTGACCTTAGCTCTGAGAAAAGTACAAGTAAACGGTTAGTATATGACTAAAGAAAACTATGGAAAAGTGTTAGAATAGCAGGAAAGGTATCTTACCCAGAGTTCACCATGAAATCTGAGGGGAACTCGCTGCTAGACCCGGACGAAGCTGATAGAGATTGAGAAAGTGAGACTCGGAGCTTTCCGCGCAAAGGGTGATTGGGAGAAGGAAATCTTTGAGGCGAATTGGAAGGCTGGGATTGAGAAGTACCGGCGCGGCGGGCTGGAGATGATGGGATACCCGGGTTGAGTGTGGTTTCGCCCGGAGAGTTCCGGGTCACCCTGCGCTTGACCATGGGGGGCTCCTTCAAGTATGGCCAGTCGGATAATTCTCGGTTTAGCTCGCACATATTAGCAAAAGTGTATGGTTTGGAAGCGAGGGAGCGATATGGAACCTTAAAAACAACCCCTCGGGGTTTCCTCTTGGCTCCGACCTCGATGACCGGTTCTGCTTCACTCTCGTCACTCTGTGTTTCCTCCTCATCTTCCGGATCTTCTTTTTCTTCCTTGTCCTCCCTGTCCTCCATTCCTGAGTAACATAGCACACAGTCAGAAAAAGAGAAAGTGTGGAGAAACAAGTTAGCAGAAATTGGGTTGGGTGAAACCCGGAAAGTACCTTCCTCCGAGTCAGCGGCCTCCTCGTCCTCCTCTGGATTCCCGGAGTTGGGGGGGTCTCGATGTTCCAAAAAGCGTTATCAGCCTGAGATAAAGGCATAAAAGTGAGAGTTAGTAGTTGTATCAAGTAAAAGTACAAGAGTAAGTGAATAAGTGTCGGATCTTACCGCTGGAGCCGGGTTGTCCCGAGTGAACGGTTCTAACCCGGCTATATTTTTGATCACTTCCATCTTCTCAGTTAGGAAGCTTTTGATGGTCTTGTTGGTATCGCCAGCCGGATAATTCTTCGAGGAGTAGCGGAGCGCGTCCGTGACGTGTCCCGAGTATTCGCACATCAGCTTTGAGCGAATGGAGTTGGGCTGAATCCGGAAATCTACCCAGGTTTTAACTAGGTTGAGCCCAAGGAGACCGTGGGCGGAAAGGACGGCTATCTTAGCTAGGAGGGGCTGAATGGACTCTCTGTCCGACTCTGAGGCAAAGGCGTTGAAAGTGTCGGAGAGGTCAAGGAGACCCTCCGAGAAACCCGGCAATTTCCTTTCGCCGGGTGGGGAGGTGTCCCGGCAGTAGAAGAAAGATTGTTGCCAATGCTTAACGTGCGAGTTAAGACTCAGAGTCGGCATAGGCGAATTTTTTCGGCGTTGGATGGATACTCCGCCGCAAGCCAAAAGGGCCCCGTCGCCGCTTTCGCGGCACGGTTTGCATTGGAATAGCTCTAAGAAGAGAGCAAGGTTTGGTGGGACGCACAAGTACGACTCACAGAGGACGATGAAATGGGTGATATTCAACATAGAGTTAGGCCCTATGTCGAAAACTCGGAGGCCATAGTGGCGGAGGACTTTGCGGAAAAAAGAGTGACCCGGGGGACGGAATCCCCGGATCACATGCTCTACGAAACATATTACCTCATTTGGATTAGGGGATGGCCGGGTCTCATCACCCGGAACACGCCAGTGGATCTCCTTTTGAGGAGGAAGAACGCCTGACTCGGCAAGCTCCTCCAGCTTGGCCTGGGTCACGGTGGACCGTGCCCAGTTGGCGGAAATGGCCTGAGTCGGCCTAGCTTTGGCCGGCTGTTTTCCCTTGTTCTTGGGAGCCATTTGTTCAGCCTGCAAAACACGAGGCAAGAGTGCAGAACATGAGTAACTAAGACCCGGAAACTACGAGTTATCCGAGTATCAATAAGCAGTGTGGAAGCTACGAGTTATCCGAGTATCAGCAAGCAGTACGGAAACTATGAGTTATCTAAGTATCAGTAAGCGACTATGAAAGAGGGTCAACTAGAGTGAATGAAAGACCCGGAAAATAGTGAATTATCCGGGTATCGAAGAACTACTACGGAAGATTTTTTGACAGTTTGCATCTAGATCGAGAAATTTGCAGAGAAATCTATGGAGAAATTAACGGTTGCAAGTAATAGGAGAATGTTATTGGATCTACTATTGAGCGATTAAACAAGCAAGGATGGAGTTGAACAATCTAATTCGGTACAGAGCAAGAAAATAGCCCGCGGGCGGACCTAGATCCAATCTAGCTCGAGCAAAGAACTTGAAGTGAAATTCATGGCGGAGGAAAACTTACCGGCGAGGTCCGGAGGAGGGCGCGGCGGCGGAAAATGGCGCAGCCGCGGTGACCTGCGGGGTCTTCCGGCGGGCAGCTCGCGGGCGCGGTGGCGGAGCTTGACGGCGGAGCGGCGCGAGCGGAGGCGGAGCGTAGACAGCGGCGGCTCGCTTCCGGCTGCTCTCCGGTAGGCTCCGTGGCGGCGCAACAGCGAGCTCGAGCAAGGGAGCGTCACTGGAGGTTGAAGGCGAGATGGGTGAGAGAGATGGAGGAAATGAGCCGTTAGGTTTAGGTCACCCCCTAGGGCACCTATTTATAGGTGCGGGTGGGGAAACCTAGACTAAGGGGCGGGATCCGAAATTTTTGGAGAGGGATACCCGCCCGGATTTCTGGGGATAAGCGTTAAATGCCCACGCGCGATATCCGGAAAAGATCGGAAGCAAATCCCTTCCGCGGTATCCGGACCAGTTAACAAGCAAAGTGAGCCGGGTCTACTGCGTTTTCCTCGGAGTGTTGACCCGGGAAAATGAAGGTGGATTTGGAGGAAGCCGGGTAATTATATGGACCACTAGTGGAGTTAGGCCTAACTGTTTATCAAAGCAACCTAACCCGGCCCCTATGAACTTGTATGTTTGTTATTTTTGCAGGGAATAGCATGCGCTTCAAGGAGGATCTCATGAAGCCCAAGCTATTCTGGGGACTACTGACGGAGGGATGATAACCCGGTAGGCCAACGCCAAGGTATAATTTGGCCCAAAGGACGCTGCGCAAGACCCGGCTTAGGGAAAAGGAGTTTCTAGAAGGCCCAAGAGTGTGGGTCTCGCAACCTGGATTGTGGGTTCCGATAAGGAAACTTAGGGTTTGTAAGTAGTGTCCGGGTAGGACTCCGGGTATGCCTTGGATAGTAAGCCAGGGGGTCCGAATATTATATAAGCCGGCCCCTAGGGTTAGATTAGACACAATCACACAATCGCGAGATATTTGAGTATCCATTGTAACATGAGAGTTGAGATAATATATTCAGACGGAGACTCGGCGACTCGATTGCCGGCTACCAGATCGCATATCGCCATGGTTTCCCTTGAGCTGAACCCTCTCCCAAACACCAGAGTCGAATTGCCCCAAGATAAGTTACCCCCGGTAACGTCTGCCGTGATTATCCCACGACAAGCATATTCCTAGACTTTCGTAGTTTTTAGGTTTTGTGGCTGCTCCTTTCTATTTTTATCGTCGTCAGTTGTCTTCGTGCCTGTGAGGAAGCATAATAAGATGTAATAGATACACACTTTGACGTTTCCTTTTAATAATAATAAACAGCTGTGTGCATCACTCGATGCAGAGGCTGGGGATACCCATTTCGAAAAAAAAATCCCTAAAATTGATTTATGCTAAGGGTCACAAAAGATGTAAAAAAAATCATTTAGGGCACTGATATAATGTGACAGGCATCACTTACAAGTTTTCCAGTGATGCCATGTTCATGAATGGGTAGGCTATTCCACCTGTGAGTCCGCTGGTAGACAGATTTTTGCAAAACAGTAATTTTAGTGCAGATCTTATTAATTTATTGTTAGCATGGAGCTAACAAGTATTTTTAAGATCATGCAAAATAATATTTATTTGGTTTAGTTTTAAACTAAATCGCCTGTGTTTCGAGATCTTAGCCAGTATGACACGCGACTAAGTGTCCCTATAGTGACATATGTATAAAATAAGTACATTTGTTCAGAAATATTTAAATCAAAATGGAGCTTTTGAGGAGCGTTAGATTGCTCCGAGTTGATGCAATGCACTTCAAAGGTTTAAAAATTGGATTAGATGTTTAAATTTGAAAATGTGTTTGATATAAGTCATGATTGTGTTTGACAATCCTCGGATTCTGGTTACTCTTAGAGTGGTTGCAAGTTAAACCTTCCCAGGAATAGTCTCTTGGGGAGCATGGATCTCCATTCCAGCTTATTCATGCCAAACTGTAGCGCGTCTTGATTTGGTTCATGTATTTGACTACAACAGCAAAACACAATGGAACTGTCGGATATATACCAAATAGGGGTATAGAAGATGGTAGATAAAGTGCCGGATTACCAGGGTGGCCTAACTGGTAGTGGGCTCAGGTCCATTGGGCGGCCCAGTAACCCGACGCACAGAAGCTGGATTCTAGAAGAACCCGGATCACGGCCCAGGTGATCTGGCTTGGAGGAGAAGACGGATTCCTTACCTTCCAAGTTACAAGTTACCGTAGTCCTCTAGGTTTCCTATTCTGTAAGCCCTAATCCGGCTATTATATAAAGCCGGACGGGAGATAGATTAAACAAGGAACGAATAACAGAGAAGCTCTACGCCAACTCGCCGAGAAGCTCATCCTCGTCGAGTAGCTTAGATCTAAACCCTCACATTGTAACCCTGTTTACAGGCTTTAGTCCTGATTAGTGAGAAGTGCAGGAGTAGGCACGTCGTACTGTCGCGACGTACCGAACCTGGGTAAATCCTGTGTTCTGTATTCACTACGCGATCCCGTTACCCCACGTCTCTACCGTAGTCTCATGGCATCCCCGTCTATGAAAACTACTACGATGTCTCGACAGTTGGCGCCCACCGTGGGGCAAACGACGTCAGGCGTGAAGTTCCGATCTGGGATACTTGGCGGAATCGGAAGATCAATCACTGTCGGAAGCTTGGAGTTCGACAACGACGTCGGGCGCTTCCTCGACAACGGATCCTACATACCGGCGCAAAACCACCTGGTAAGTGCCTGCGTGTTACCGATAGGATCTGCTAACATCTTTATCGGACTAACTCCAGAAGCAATGGGGTTTTGCGGTGGAAGTAAATTTATCCCACCCGCCCTATACCCAGTCGAAGATGACTATGATACCGGATTCTGCTCAGATCGCCGACAAAAAAGTGACTTACACTTCATCGGCATGGTGCAGTCCGCAATCGCCGAAAACACGGATGACGGAAATCCCGTGCAAGAGGCAGACAACAATACACCCGTCGCATAGACGGAAGACCCCACATCCACAGATGTGGAAGATCCGACATCCGTCAACAAGACGACGAACTCGGAAGCTGACTCAGTTTTAGCCGCTATCGAGGCAAGATTAGAGTCGGAAACCGGATCGGACGATTTCGATTCCGAAGATGAGGACGACTTCGAAAAGAAAGTTAAGTCCTTTCAAGAGGGATTCCATGAAGTTCTAATGGCGAAACCGGCTGATACCACGGACGCCGGCAGTCAGGAAAGCCCTAAAACCCCTCCGCCAGAAGAAGAGAGAGAAGACGGAGAAACTTCTCCGGTATTCCCCAATGTCAAGGAGATGACAGAAGATGAACCTGTCAAAAAACCTCCCTCTTCCAAGAAAAAGCACCGTGCTGCTAAGAAACTCCAATACAAAATCCGGAAGAAAAAATCAGCTGATCTCGCTGATGAAAACCTGGAAGTAGGAGATGCTAGCAGAACGAAGCCTGCGGAGAAGAAATCCAAAGAAATCACTGCTCCGCCAATGACGGAACAGGAAGAGCAAGAGCTATTGCAAACACCAGTGGGACCAGATGAACCCCCTGAGATGCTAGAAGCCAGGAGATAAGCTTTCCAACGGCAACAGCAACATCTACTCAGATCTCGGCAACATCTCCAACAAACCCATAATGACATCAAGGTCCTGAAGGAAGAAATAGAGGAGTACGAGAGAAAGAATAGATCCGCGTTAAAACCTACTAGGTTACCCGGAATCGCAAGACCGGAAGAACTGCCGCCAAAAGAAAGGTTCCATAACCCATCTTGGCAAAAGCAGATAAACGGCAAAGACGCCAAGGGCGAACCAATATACAAGACCGCAGCAGAAAACGCGGAAGCAGCGTTCGCGATTCTTAACAACGATCTGTACTCCAACGGGGAAAAACTCCAAGGGGTGTATGCTTTCTTAGGAAAAGCATTGCAACAACAACAGCGCGCCCAAGAGCGATCAGGGAGGCTACACGATAACTCCGCCCTATGCAAAACAGCTACTTGCGCTGCTGGAGCACCTGGACCGGAAGAACCCGGGGATTCAGACAACTCAAAGGATAAAAAAGAGGATCCGAGAAAATACAAGAAAAACCCCGACAACCGGGATGCAGCGTCTAGGACCGGATCCCATCTCCCGAAAGATGGACATAAACTCCATGATCGGGAAGACAAACACCGGAACGACGGCAAAATAATACCACCTCCGAGAAACCCAGCTGAGAAAGCTGGAAGATACGATATACCTCACAGGCGTGAGAGATCCCGGACACCTCCTAAGGACAAAGAAAGGCACAGGAGCAGAACTCCGCCTAATCCAAAAGGGCGTGACCACGGAAGAGACAGAAATAATCCCGGAAAAGCGCGTTTGCGCAACAATGGAAGAGAAAGGAGCAGATCCCCTTCTGTCCATTCAGCCGGAAGATATTCTGCACACATTGACAGAGCAGAAAAGGATGATCTATACTTTGGTCCTAAGTGTTTTACTGATAGGATTCGAAGAATAACCCTGCATTCTGGCTTTGCCAAGGTCGGTCCAACGTACCAGAAATACACCGGCAGCACAAACCCGGATACCTGGCTCTCAGACTACTATACAGCCGTCCAGATCAACAATGGGACAGACCTGGAAGCTGTCAAGTTTCTTCCCCTAATGTTGTTGGACGGAGCCAGAGATTGGATCATGGGTTACCATCAAGAACTGTCGACAACTGGGATGATATGGCTAGAGTATTCACTCAGCATTTCCGGGGAACGTACAAACGCCCGAACAGCATCAACCAGCTAAACCGTTGCACCCAATTCGAGGATGAACCATACGTGGATTTCATCTCCAGATGGACAGCAATGAAGAATAGTTGCTCTGGAGTAACTGACGTACAAGCAATGCATGCTTTCGTCAATGGCCTAAAACCCGGACTCGTACCGTTCATGGTTGGTTCCAAAAAGCACAAAGATCTCGGATCTATGCTTACAACCGCCAATGAGCACGCCGCAGCCGAAGACGACATCAGAGCAAGAGGAGGCAATATCGAATCACTGATACTTGCCAAGAAGACCCCTCGTTCTGATAAAAAAGGAACTCCAGAAACAACGACGAAACCCAAAGAGGTCAACATAGCCTTTGGAGGAGAAAAGGGGAATAAGTGGAAAGGACGCAACCCAGATCCAATCAACTACACTCCAGAAGAGTGGAAGAGGATTAAGTCGGAACCTTGTGTCCACCACTCGCAATTTGGGAAACCCACCCATACAAACGCGCAATGCCGGCTGAATAAGCACATGAAAGGCAGTGCAGGATCCGGAAATAAAGGGAAGGGTTCCAAAAGGAAACCCGCCAAACAAAAGCCAGAAGCTGACAAAGAAGACAGTGAATCGGACACTGACGAAAAATCCAGGAACAATAGCGTAAGGGCGAACCCAAATTTCCGAGAGTTGATGGAGAAGCAATGCTAACTTTCTTAGCAACTCCGTCAGCAAAGGTGGCCAAAAGAACACTTTGAGAAATAAATGCGGTTGTTCCGGCAACCCCGAAATTCTTGAAGTACTCCAACACACCAATAATCTGGGATCAGTCTGATCATCCCGGAAATATCCCTGAACCCGGCACACAAGCTCTTGTTGTAAGCCCTATTGTTCAAAACACTAGGCTAAGAAGAGTGCTGATGGATGGAGGATCCAGCATTAATATAATGTACCTGGATACACTGAAGCATCTGAAGATTTCCGAGTCTCAGCTCAACTACAGCAACATACGCTTCCATGGCATTGTTCCTGGCAGGCAAGCACGATCCCTAGGAGAAATTTCCCTAAATGTCACTTTCGGAGATAAAGATCACTTCCGGCAGGAAAAAGTATCCTTCGAAGTAGTGCCGTTCGAAAGCGTGTATCACGCAATACTCGGACGTCCAGCTTTCGCCAAATTCATGGCAAGATCTTGTTATATCTATAACAAGCTGAAGATGCCAGGACCCAAGGGAGGAGTAATCACCATAGCCGGTGATTTCAAGCTGGCAAACGAGTTGGAGAAAGAAAACGCCCTTTGCGCTCAGAGAGTCATAGCAAAGGAAGAACTGAAGGAATTAGCCAAGAAGGTATCGCCGTCAGAAATCCCGGCAGGAAAAGAAACCCGGAAGCCAACAGACAGCTTCAAGGCGTCCGAGAATACAAGACAGGTAATCCTAAATCCCAAAGATCCGACAAAATTTGTCGTCGTAGGGACTGGGATGAATGACAAATAGGAAGGCGAGCTCATCAAGGTCCTCCGTGAGAACTGGGATATTTTTGCCTGGTGTCCAGCCGACATGCCAGGTGTACCCAGGGAACTTGCTGAGCACCAACTCAAGGTTATTCCTGGATCAAAACCCGTCAAACAAGGTCTCCGTCGATTTGACGGAAGAAGACGGAAGGCTATTGGCAAGGAAATTATCCGGATTTTAGCAGCGGATTTCATCAAGGAAGTAATCCATACTGACTGGTCCGCAAATCCGGTATTGGTACCGAAGAAGGACACTACTGCTCTTAGAATGTGTATAGATTACACAGGTTTGAACAAGTTGTGTCCAAAAGATAGGTTCGCGCTACCGCGAACCGATCAAATAATAGACGCCACTGCAGGCTCCAAGCTTTTATGCTTTTTGGATGCATACTCCGGGTACCACCAAATACGCATGAAAAAGGAAGATCAAATCAAGACTTCTTTTATAACCCCGTACGGGACGTACTATTATGTAACCATGCCATTTGGCTTGAAGAACGCAGGTGCAACCTACCAGCGTTGCATGCAACGTTGTCTGCATAGCCAGATTGGCAAAAATGTCCATGTTTACGTGGACGACATTGCTGTCGTAACCAAGGAAAAAGACACACTCCTTGAGGATTTGCGAGAAACTTTCGAAAACTTGCGCACTTACAAGATGAAGTTGAATCCATCTAAGTGCGTATTCGGGGTTCCCTCAGGAAAACTTCTGGGTTTCATCGTTTCTCATAGAGGAATAGAAGTTAACCCGGAAAAAATCAAGGCAATCTTGAACATCACAAAACCAACGTGCGTCAAAGATGTCCAAAGACTGACGGGTTCTGCCGCAGCCGTCAGCAGATTTATTAGTCGGCTAGCGGATAAAGCCTTACCACTCTACAAGCTGCTGAAAAAATCCGACAAGTTCGAATGGACAGAAGAGGCAGATGCGGCGCTGGCCCAGTTGAAGGAAACTTTGATAAAAGCTCCGATTTTGGCATCGCCAAAAGACGAAGAACCCATGTTATTATACCTTACGGCTACAAATCGGGTTATTAGTGCGGTAATCGTTGTGGAGCGGATAAAGGAAGAACAAAGCATACCAGATCAACATCTGGTATATTACATAAGCGAAGTTTTTTCCGAGTCAAAACAAAGGTACCCACACTACCAGAAACTGGTATATGGTGTATTTTTCGCATCTAGAAAATTGCGCCATTACTTCCAAGGGCATTCCATAACAGTGGTTAGTAAAGCACCACTAGGAGATATTATAAACAATGCGGAGGCAACCGGCCGAGTAGCCAAATGGGGCATTGAGCTGGCATCCTTCGACATTAAATACCAGCCAAGGACGGCCATAAAATCCCAAGTTTTGGCAGACTTTGTTGCCGACTGGACGGAAGCAATGGAAAAAACATCGATGCCGGAGTCCGAGTACTGGATCATGCACTTTGACGGATCCAAGATGAAGGAAGGAGCTGGGGCTGGCGTAGTCTTAAAATCTCCTAAGGGAGACACAATGGAGTACGTATTGCAAATACACTTCAACGCCAGTAATAACGTGGCAGAATACGAAGCTCTGCTTCATGGCTTGCATATTGCAAAAGAAATAGGAGTAAAGCGCATCTTGTGCTATGGCGACTCGGATTTGGTGCAGCATCAGCTCAACCAAACCTGGGACGCAAAAAGCCCTATAATGGCCGAATATCGGAGAACGGTAGACGAGTTCGCCATCTGTTTCTTTGGATTCGAGGTCCTTCACATTAAAAGGGAGGAAAATTGGAACGCGGATGCACTAGCCCGCATGGGATCAGAAAGGGTAAAAACCTTACCACCAGGGGTATTCGTTCAGCACTTGCATGAGCCGTCCATAAAAGGTGGAGACCCTCTGGCGTCTGAATCAATTGAAGTCATGCTCGTTAAGCCGGACTGGACAATTCCGTACTTAAACTTCTTAGTCAATCAGAACTACCCGGAAGGAGCAGACGAAGTCTTGCAAAGACAAATACAGCGTCGATGCAAAGGATACGCGGTAATTGACGGCTGCTTATATAAACGCAGTACTTCTGGAATTTTTCAGCGGTGCATCTCACCAGAAGAAGGAAGAGAAATACTGGAAGAAATCCATGCCGGCGATTGTGGACACCATGCTCAATCAAAAAGCATAGTCAAAAAAGCATTCCGCGCTGGGTTTTTCTGGCTAACAGCCAAGACAGATGCCGAGCATATAGTTAATACGTGTGCAGGGTGTCAATATTACGCTAAGCAGACCAATTTGCCGGCCCAAGCACTTAAAACTATTCGCATTACATGGCCGTTTGCGGTCTGGGGGCTAGATATGATGGGACCGTTCAAAACTGCAAGAGGCGGACTTACATATCTACTCGTAGCAGTAGATAAGTATACCAAATGGGTGGAGGCCAAACCCATCAAAAAGCTGGATGGTGCAACTGCCAGAAATTTCATCATTGATTTAGTAATGAGGTATGGCGTCCCACACAGCATAATAACTGACAACGGGACAAATTTCTCTATTGGAGAATTGGCAAAATATTGCCAACAAACGGGAATACGCCTAGATCTTGCATCTGTAGCGCACCCGCAATCCAATGGGCAGGTTGAAAAAATGAATAGCTCAATCCTGCAAGGAATACGTCCAAGACTCGAATCTCCTCTTCATAGAGCAGCTGGAGCATGGGTAGAGGAATTACCTTCTGTGCTTTGGAGTATTCGAACGACGCCAAATAGGTCAACTGGGCAAACCCCGTTTTTCCTAGTTTACGGTGCGGAAGTTATTCTTCCAACGGATATGATCCATGACAGCCCTAGAGTGCAGGATTTCGATGACTCAGACGCCGAAGAAGCACGACAGGACGCCGTCGATCTCTTAGAAGAAGAGCGAGAGCTTGTGCTTCAAAGATCCGCCATTTACCAGCAAGGTTTGCAACGTTACCATAGTCGGAAAATCAGGCATCGTTCTTTTAAAGAAGGTGACTTAGTGCTGAGGCTGGTACAGCAAAGGAAGCACAAATTAGCCCCAGTTTGGGAAGGACCATTCGTCATAAGTAAAGCCATGAAAAATGGATCATATTATCTTGTCGATATTCGAGATACGGAAGATGATCCAGAGAAGCCGAATCGCAAAAGAAAGAGAAAAATAGATGATGAGCTAGGAGAGACAAAAAGGCCTTGGAGCATCCAGCAGTTACGTCCCTTCTATACTTAGTTCAATTTCTATGTAAACATCTTTTGAGATCATGAAATAAGGAAGTCGGAATTTTGATATCCATGTTTTTACAAAGTTCATTATAGTACAAAACATGATTCCATCTTATCTATTTCCCAATGATCTTACAAAATAGTCAATGTTAACCCGAATTGTGCCTGCGTGCTCGGTGTTTAAAAGCTGAATGATTCAGCCTTCCAACGGCTAAAGGAAACTCGGATTGTGCCTGCGTGCCCAAGTTTCAAAAAAATTCCTTACCTTTCTCTAAGCATCATCTGATTGGTCGTGCGTTGGGTCACTAAAGCTAGTTCGTAAAAATGTCTTTAGTATGATCCATGTTTTTGAGTTAAAACTGATGGGTTATAGCCAGTTACTCAACATGATGTTTCATTTAAGTCATTTTTTCACAGACTAAAGGGTAGTTAAAATGCACACGCCAGAAGACTTAGAAGATAAAGGAATAGTCAAACCCGAAAAAACTTGCAAGGAATTTCATAATTCAAAACTGCAAAAGGCGGAGTTCTTGTTTCGACAAAAGGAGTAGAAGCATTACAATATGAATTACATTGTAAAAATAAATGCTCCTATATCCATCATCCAGGTCAAGTGCATTTCTTCAAACATCCGAGTCTTCATCGCTGCTATCATTCTCGGGGGCTGCAGGCACTTCTTCTTCTGGATAGGTGATGGAAATATTAACCATAGAGGCAATCTTGGTAGCGTGCCCTTTGATTGCATCAAAGATCACATTTCGTTGGGCTTCCGTGTATCCTTGAGGGACACCTGATGCTATGCGCCAGGATTTAGCATCAGGATAATGTAGACGCATAAGGCCGAGTGCCATGCGCGCACCACCTCGTGCAGCTGAGCGTAGAATGGATTCTTTCGACTCCGCAACCTCTGTGATGGCACCCGGAAGTTTGTAAACTTCCGAGAATTCCATAGTGCTTGTGGGAAGGAATTTGTTAATCAGCTGCATTCCTGCATTTCTGATTGCGTTCCACACCTCCCCAAAAGCTCGGATCTTTTCAATCCGAGAAATTCCTGGAAAATTTCCTGTTTTTTCGAAAAAAGGAAAAGGTTAAGTGAAAAGATACAGGAAATAAGACTTGAAGATATTGGTAAACAGAGTTAACTTACCAAGAACCTTGTCAATCTCGGTGCCTTCTTTCATGCGCGGGATTAGCATACTTTCCAAATCATTGATGACAGATTTATCTTCCGCTGCCTGCAACGAAGCCTTGGATCGAGCAATCCCAAGGGCCAGATTGCTGGCTTCCAGGTTTTCTTGAACTTTCAAAAGCTCCTTTCGAAGGTTTGAGTTTTCCTCACGGAGCCGAGAGGCATTGACGGTGTCTTCCGCTAATTCTTTGGCTTTAGCTAAAGCGGCTAGAGGGCGAGAAAATATTCCAAGTTTACAAAAATTCGGCAAAAAATTTCCAGAGAAACAACTGCACAGAGTAAATACCTGTTGCTTCCGATAGCTGTAGCTGATATGATGCCAGCTCGTTGCTTTTTAACTCAATAATAGATTGAAGAGTTCTCACTTCTTCATTCTTGATATTAAGTTTGTTAAAAACTTCTAAGTTTATAGCATCGGCAGAATGCTGAAACTCGGAAATGAAAACCAAATGCTTAAGTATGAGCAAGCATAGTAAGAAACATTAAGAAGAAATCAGGTTTTCAACTTAATGCTTGGGGGCTAGAGATAAGACCTGGCTCATCTCTCGCAAGCTGGCCAAGGTCTCGTTGAATTCTTGTGCGTAATCTGAGAAAAGAATTCCAACGTGATGAAGGCCATCCTGTATGACCTGACGAGGTGAAAATACGATATCATTGCGAATAACTAATCCGCCTTGTGGCCAAGGGCGAATCAGAGGGGCAGGAGCAAAGAATTTTTTAGCTTCCGGACGAATATATCCGAGGTCGTCGAATGGCTCTTCTTTTATCTGGACATCGTTGTCCAGATTGGGAATGGGTTCGTTTCCAACAGATGATCGAGGATTCCGCCCGTCTGTGTTTCTGTTTTTTCCCTCATGCCCATGGCCGCAGAAGAAGATTCTTCTTTAATAGCAGCTTTATGTTTCTTCAACTTCTTCTCCTTTAGAGGAGTCGGGGCAAGTCTGAAAGGAGGATATCCGAGAAGTAAAAATCTCGAAGAATCGAAGGAGAATGATAACTAGGAAAACTCCAGTAAAGTACCTGGACGTGGCGATAGGAATTCCGTCAACAGTTACCATTTTCTCGAAAGTCACCTGCCTTTTGCGCTTCCGGTTGCTGTAAAACCTAGCATGTAATTCGCTGAGTTCGGCATCGGAAGCAAGATCATTTCCTCCGAGTTCGTTTAACTAGGAAAGAATTAACAACATATTAAAAGGCGGAGATAGAAGTTAATCTGAGAAAAACTCGGAAACAAGGAAAATATAAATACCTTAGGAACCAGATTTTCCATGTGATAAATGGCTAGGTTTTCTTCAATTTGAGTGCTGGTGGCGACCAGTTGATGAAGCCGCTTTATAAAATCTTTCTTGGTATAGGCTTTATCTGTTCCCCTCATGCTATCTTCTGGCCCTTTGTATTCGCAAAGAAGCCGGGAACGAAATGAAAGGGGCTGAATACGACGTCCGAACCAGCATAAAACAGTGTCCTTCCCAGTTAAAGAAGGTTTGGAAGAAGTAAGCTTGGCAATACGGCGCTTTATCTTCATTAGATTTTCCGGCAATGTCTCAACTGCTTCAACTGTCCAACTCTCTCGAGGAATGGCAGCGGAATTAACAAATGGAGGAACCCCGATTTCCTTGCCAGGGAACGAGATGTCCTGATGATAAAAGAAAGAACCCGGCCAGGATTTGGCGGGTTCTGGCATTTGTATTCTCGGGAACCAATCCTCTCTATTTTTCCGAAGAGTGAAAGATATAGTTCCACAGATAGGGGAAATGCCTTCTGCGATGTTATGTTCTACTTCGAAACAATATTGCTAAAAATCTATACTAGGAGCTATTCCGAGATATCCTTCAAAAAGAGCTTGGAAACTAGCTAGATAGAGGATGGAGTTTGGAGAGAGGTTATGTGGTTGGACGCCGTAATAGTTAACGATGTCTATGAAGAAGGCAGAAGGAGGTAAACCCATACCTCGTGTAATGTGAGAGGTAAGGAGGACACGTTCTCCGTCTTTCTGTCTGGGCTCGAGTTCACCATCTGAGTTTCGCCATTTGCCTTTAACTATTAATCCCTCCTTTGACATTTGTCGAAGGAGGACGAGGGAAGAGTTACTCGGATTCCAGTTGCCGACAAATTATGCTTCTTCGGTCGCAGCGTGTTCGTTGACTTGAAGCGAGATCTTCTCCTCCGCTGTTTCAGGAGCAAACGGCGGGGAAGCGGCGGAGCTCGCGCCCGCAACGTCCGCGGCGGCGGAAAGGTTCTCTCCGCCCGCCGCGAAGGCCGCGGTTTTCTCCGGCTCGTCGCCGGCGCGCTTGGGTGACCCTAGATGTGGATCTAGGTCTCCGATGAGGTCGTCGATGGTGGTGCGAGTGGGCGAAGACGGTGAGGATGCCATTTCCTGGTGGCGCGTTGCGTTCCGGTGTGCTTTGGAGGCTAGGTGCGCTCGGGGCAGTGCTTCGCTCGAAGAGCTCGTTCGCGTCAATGGCGTGGACAGTGAGGAGTGCGGAAGATTTTCGATGAGGACGAGGGTGGCTATTTATAGCTAGAAATCCGTCAAGATACGTGCCAACGGCTATTTGACCGTTGGATGTTTAACGCGTGTCACTCGCCGGAAAATCCGGGAAACAAAACGACAGGGAAATAATGACTATCTCCTCGTTTCCCGTGAGAATCTGTCAGAGATACGTTGCAGGGTTTCCCGCGTGAAACCCAAACGTCCCTTGCGTCAGCATGATTTAGGCGCTGACGTAAGAAGTTCCTTTTCCGCGAAGGATCGTGAGAGAAAAGCCGGATTTTCAGGATTCCGAGTTTCATGTTACCATCTCTTTCAAAAGAAGAATAAGAAGAATCAAGACTGCTGAATCAATATTTCTCGGACAAAGTATATTTGGCGAAAGACGGAGAATCAGAGTTTTAATCCTTCTTGGGGGCTACTGTCGGATATATACAAATAGGGGTATAGAAGATGGTAGATAAAGTGCCGGATTACCAGGGTGGCCTAAGTGGTAGTGGGCTCAGATCCATTGGGCGGCCCAGTAACCCGACACACAGAAGCTGGATTCTAGAAGAACCCGGATCACGGCCCAGGTGATCTGGCTTGGAGGAGAAGACGGATTCCTTGCCTTCCAAGTTACAAGTTACCGTAGTCCTCTAGGTTTCCTATTCTGTAAGCCCTAATCCGGCTATTATATAAAGCCGGACGGGAGATAGATTAAACAAGGAACGAATAACAGAGAAGCTCTACGCCAACTCGCCGAGAAGCTCATCCTCGTCGAGTAGCTTAGATCTAAACTCTCACATTGTAACCCTGTTTATAGGCTTTAGTCCTGATTAGTGAGAAGTGCAGGAGTAGGCACGTCGTACTGTCGCGACGTACCGAACCTGGGTAAATCCTGTGTTCTGTATTCACTACGCTATCCCGTTACCCCACGTCTCTACCGTAGTCTCATGGCACCCCGTCTATGAAAACTACTACGATGTCTCGACAGGAACCAAATATGAATTCCATACAGTAGCTATATAAGTTGGGTATGAGGTTTCATATGTATTTAAAAGATGAAAAGATAGCTTAAAAAGGGGGCCTTTTACTGTGCAATTTACTAGTCCAATGAGCTAGTAGTATCAAGTCATATTGATTGCAGGTCTATTATGGGTAACTATCATTTGGTATGTCTGTTTTAACATTTATTTCATAGAATGGAATATATATTGACTTGATTTATTACATGGAGCCGCAAGAGTGGTCCAACACCATTCGAAATCCGAGTAACAATTATGATGCAAGTGCATCCTACCAAAGCCCATCCGTTCAATGGAAACGTTGAATTAAAAATCATGTCAAAGATAAAATTTACTTAGCACCCGCTTGAAGTGTTTTTTTAATAGAAAAACAGACCTGTACTGCTTAGTATCTTCACAAAATAAAAACGATGGATTAAATAACAATAATTTAACCGGGGACCTCTAGTGCACGTGAACTTGCCAAATAGTACCCCGAAAAAGAAAATCTTGTGGATTATTGATGTATGTGTGTGCTACTACATCTACAATACACTTTTTTTTGTTATTTGAATTAATCATAGATCTTTCTGGTAATATTAAATGGACACCGATTTTCCGCGAGTTGACATCTCATAGGTGGAGTTCGATCCGAGCGAACGATTTAGAGTGGTGTAGGGGAGACCGAACGATTGAGAGAGGTATAGGTCGATTGGAAAGACTCATAGACGCGTAGGTGAAAGTCGATAAATTAGAGCGGTCAAGGTGAAGCCTGAAAAATCTCCTCCCGCCCACGCCGAGGAGGGGAAACCCTAACCCGCTGAGGGGGAATACAAAACATGGTACTATGCTCTGGATGGCGGCGATGCCCACTCTCCACTGGGGCCCATTTTGGCTGAACGCGTCATGTCCGTCATGCACGTCCGTTGGATCACTCGGCGGCTGCATCATGGTCTAATTAGTGGAGAAGTGAAGTGCATACATGATTTGCTACAATCGTCCACCTTTGGTGCGATTGTTTTATAGTTGCACCATACTTCTTATCAATGGTTTGGTAACCGGTCGAGATTTCCAGTTACTGGTCGGTAACCAAATATCCCGAGCACCCCCGAGAAGTAGACATACCGGGCAAACAAAATACCGAAAATCTTGAATTTTGACAAAAAGTCTCGGTAAATTATCGTATTGTTTTTTTTTTAAATCGGTTTTCAAATTTGTCCGGTAAACGGTCGGGGTTGTCCGGTAACCGCGGTAACCGGAAATCTCGACCCTACTCTGGGATTGGACGGCCGAGAGGCATGCAGTGTAGGTAAATCTAAAGAACTAATTAAGAGTAACATAGGTGACAACTAAGAGAAGTGCATGGCAGTATGAGAAACTAATAAAGTTGTGCCTGATTCTAAATGACAAAGAGGGGTGTACGCGAGACCAGACAACTCAAAGAGCTGTAACTAGGTCGGACCAACTAACGGTAGTTTGGCCGTGATCGACTCTTGGGTCGAATCGGGTGCAACAATTGCACACACAAAAATTTCATAGCACAGCCACACCAAGATCCAACTCTGGGGCTAGGCTATATGGAGGTTGTCACTCAGCGAACACATGTGGAATAAGCGCGCCGCGCAGTGTAGGTTGCCGGAACCAAGAACCATCTGGTCTAGATCCGACGATACTAGCACTGCCGCTTGAAGATACATCTTCGTCGCAATATATTTTTGATCTATTTTATAATTTGTTTTGCAAACCATCAATTAAATGAGAATTCTCAATTATCAGTCGATGCCTAGAACCGTCAAACCTACATAAAGATCCATGCAAAAAAAACCCTCTTTTGCACATTGTTTCACTATTTAAGATAATTATCGCATCACTCTAATTATTTTTCAGAAACATACAACTAAATGTGCAAAATTGACTAAGGTTATCGGTTGACTGAGATTTGTATACATCTTTTAAAATTTTCTTCATTCCATTTCATGAGAGACGAGAAAAGTTATCATTGCACCGCACTCATAAGTTGGCGGCCGTTTCTGGGCGGTTCCAGGCGAGGATAGTGGAAGCGAGGACGAGCTCGTCGCACCGCCCTGGACGGCAACTCCCGAAGCCCGTTCACGCCATCGCCAGATGCGTCTCGAGATCTTGGGCCATTGAGGTCTCACCGGCGACTGAACAAGACTGTGAATCGCCGTCAGGCTGCGGCAATTCTCCACGTTTCTGCACATTCGGTAAGGTCTTCTCCAATCCGCTGCGAATCTCGCAATTCTAGTTCTCTGCCTTCTTCTCTGCATCCACCCGATGATGATGGGGATTGGACTTTGGTAGTCTCTAGGAGAAGACGCCGTGAACTTCGGAAATTGGGGGAATTGTCCTCCTCTGTCCATTCTAAAACGGACAATGGTCCTTGCTCCGATTCGGTTCCTAAAAACGTTTTTGAATATGTTCAAAACAGGATTTCCCTGGGCCGATCGATAGAACCCAAGCTCGGGGGCCCGTTTATTGATTCGGCCTCACGATCGCTATCTCCTAATAACCCTAGCAGGGACGCTACCGTGGTTTATACCATACGATCGAGGACCCGGCGGCTGCGCGGGTTCCCTCTGTCTTTCCGTCCCAGCGAGATGAACAATGGCGGCGGTAATCAGAGGGGTGGTGGCAGAGGATCGATGGGTCGTGGTGGGTTCCAGGGAAGAGGAGGGCGCAACTTGGCCACTGGTAACAATTTCAACGACAACGGGAACCAGTTCTACGGGTTCGGCAATGGTGGCAACCAATTCGGTGGGTTCGGCAACAATGGTGCCAATGCGAACTTCCAGGGGAATCTAGGTGGCAACACTAACTATGAGGTTGGGGGCCCTAGCTCGGTGGATCAAGCTGCTGGCTTTGGGTCCAATCAAGGGAACTATATGAACAATATGCAAGGTAATTTCTCCAATGATGGGCAAGGTAGCTTTGCCAATGGGCAAGGAAACTATTTTAACAACGGCCAAGGTAATGCCTTCGTTCAGCCAAATGTTGGTCCCGGTCAGAACAATTGGCAAGGTGGCCAAGGTGGCCAAGTTGGGAATTTTCAGCAACAGGCGTTCCAGGGGCAAAATCAAGGGCTTCCGCGTGGTAGATTCAATGTGGGATCAGGCAATGGCAATGATCAGCGCATTGGTATGCAGAGGCCACAAGGAAGATTTAATAATAGAGGTGCTGGTTTCCGTTCGGGGCCCAATGGGGCTGGTCGTGGTGCTTTGACGGGTCTGGCTAACAGCAGGGCAGCACGCGCAGTTGTCACTGCCAAAGCACGGGCAGAACCGGCAACGGCTTCTAGTCAGACTGCTGACGAACAGAGGTTGAAGGCCCCGGATGCAGCGGATGTTTCTGTGGCTGCGGAAAATTTGTTACCTCTCGCCCAACAGTTGGTAGATAACTCCCTTTCGGACAAAGCCAAGAAAGCTGGCAAATGCTTCCGATGTGGGTTCTCAGGCCATGTGCTAGCAGATTGCAATACGCTCCTATGTGATTATTGCGAAGGGACGGGTCATGTGGACGATGATTGCCATTTATTGAAAATGGTAAAGCCACAAATTGTGGTGTATGGGCATGCTCACGATGACCTCACTTTGTATGAGGCGGTGGTTACCGACAATTATAGGCCTAGATCAGATAATACACGTATGGGGTCTATCTCTGTAGTTGGCGGGGAGTTAAGCATTCCAAAAATTATTGCTCAGCTTAAGAGAGTGGTTCTGGTTGAAGGTTTCCAGTGGGAGCCATCTCAGGTGGGACATAATATTTACAAAGTGCAATTTCCATCTAAGGTTGAACTGGATAGGCTTAGAAATATTGGCTCTTTTCGAGTGCCTAATTCACCTATTGAGCTGGTTGTTGATGCGTGGCATACGAAAGATAAACCAGCCTTCGAACTTCCTAAATTCTGGTTATTGATGCATGGGATCCCTAGCCAGCATAAGGGGGACTTCTTGGCGATGTGGAGCTTAGGTACTCTTTTTGGAAAGCCACTTCGTATCGATATGAAGTATACTCGAGAAAATAGCATTCTTAGGGTGTTTGTTGGATGTGTTGATCATACCAAGATCCCTAAGCAACTACCTATCTTTATTAAAGACGGTTTCTATAATCTTTCTTTTGAGAAAGAGGGGGCTAGAGGAGTGGATGTGGATATGGTCTCTGTACAAAAAAAAATTGATAAAGATGGAGATGATAGACATGATGAAGATGATCTGGACAAGGACATGGATGTTTCTGACATTCCAATACCTGCTGTCCAATCTATTGTTGATAAATCTAGTGCTAATGTGAGCACTACACCTACTTCCTCAAATGTTGGAGTTAAACGTGCTGTTGGTTTATCCTTTTCACCTCAGGTGGCCAGATCTATTCAGGCAGCTCACCGGGTTCTCTTGGGGGAAAATGTTCCCAATTTAGAAGGCCCAGGGGTATTGGAGTCGGTGGAGGATGTGGCAGATGACTTGGTGCATGTTTCTTCGGCTCCTGGGATCGAGAACACTAGTTCGTCACCCTCCAGCCTTCAATCTGCTGCTAAGGTACGGTACCTGAGCCTGCAATTTTTAATTCTGTTTCACATTTTATTTTGGATAATTATGCTTGTGGTATAACAGCTGTGTCGGAATTTTCCTTGCCACCTGCTAATTCGTCAGGCAACTGTGCCTCTCCTGGTTTCTGTCAGCAGGTGACAAAGGCTATGGTATTTGATCATATGCAAGGTTTTTCGGCCCCTTCTGTTAAGAACGTTGGTTCTTCTTCCTCTTTCCAGCAAACAAAAACTCAGGTACTTGGTGTTGGTTACTTGAATTCAGTTTCACGGGATTTTTCGGTTACAGAGGTTGATTGTGGTATTTCTAATGGGGTGGAGATCTCCTTGTCGCCTTCTAATAAGTTAGGCAACTGTGCCTCTTTTGGTTGTGGTCAACAGGTGATTTCTGGCCTCAACGAGTCTCTTCCAAGTGGTGAGCTTGGTAGGTGCTTTGAGGACTCCAGTAGCCGAGCCCAAAGGAGCCCTGGCTCTAGGCAATCTTCGGCGCTGTTGTATGCCGCGGCGGCAGATTCTTTCGCGGCGTCAGCGCCTGTTTTGAGGCCCACGGGCGCAAGGCAAATGTCCCCGCTGCCGCCACGGCAGCTAAGTGCTCAGCGGCAGGAATTGGCTGCCGCAGCTGCTACAAGGAGCGCGGGTTCACTGCAGCTGGCCCAGCCGCTTCTGTCTTCGTCCTGTACTGATGTTGCGTTTCCAAGGGATGCATTGCCTCAGCTGTATTTTAATTCCAAGCCGTGTGCTGTTGATAATGTACCTGGTGAGCGATTGATGAATGCAGCTTTCGATTTTGTTGCTTCTTCCTGTGTGTTGTTGTCTGATGTTCCTGTTATCACTTCAGCTGCTGGTACTGCTGTGAGTAGTCAGCACTCTGCCAAACCAGTGGGTTCGGTGGATGGAGGTGGGATTTCCAGTATCAATGTTCCTTCTCCAATGCTCCAAGATATTGTGGATTTTGGTGGGATTAAGGACCCTGGATCTTCTGGTATGCGCTCTAGCAACAGAATCCGAGCTCAAGGAAATGCAGATGACACACAATTGGATCGTGCTACTGAGTTGGCTAAGAGGCGTAATGAGTTCTACTCACCAGGTACGAAAGTGAACAGAAAACTGTCTTTCCTTGCTGTCCCTAATGAGGTTATTGCTGCTACAGCAAATAGGTTGGGAGTTTCTTTGGGTAATAATGAGTTGCAAATAGAGTCGTCAATTCATAAATTAAAATTGGTAGAAGAAAACAGAGTTCTTACTTGTGTACCTCGGACTTTGGTTTCTGAAGAGGGAGGGAAGGGTTTTAACACAACCATGAATGATGCTGTTAGTTTGTCCGAAGACCTAGGTATAGAGGATGATGATTCTCATTTGGACCAAATGGGTCCAGTTACCGAGGTTTCACCGCCTAAAGTTACACGCAGGAAAAAAATGGGCACTGGCCTAGACGTTAAGAGACGAAGCGCTAGACTACAGAAATTTAAAGTTAGTAAACAATGAAAGGCATGATTTGGAATACAGACGGGTTCGGGGATACGGCTAAACATTTCGCGATTAGAGAATCGGTTCGAGAAGAAAATCTTAATTTTGTTGCTATCATTGAAACAGGGAGATCTAATTTTGCGGTACATTTTCTGAAATATTTGGGAGGGGGGAAGGAATTCACATGGTATTGCCTTCCTCCTCGTGGCCGCTCTGGCGGCATTCTTGTAGGTTTTGACCCTATTATGTTTGAGGTTCAGAACGTGGAGGCAGGTGATTTTTGTATTAAATTCCACATTAAGAATAAGGCGGACGCCTTCCTATGGACCTTTGTGGTGGTTTATGGGGAGGCACAAGATGCTCTTAAGAATGAGTTTTTAGCGGAGTTGGTGCGTATTTGTGAAAAAGAAGAGAGACCGTTACTAGTTGGGGGGGACTTCAATATCATTAGGCGACAACACGAGAAGAATAACGATAATTTTAATGCGCGATGGCCTTTCATTTTTAATGCTATCATTGAAAGTATAGACCTGAAGGATCTAGAGTTTTCGGGGAGGCAATTCACTTGGGCCAGTCGAGGAGCTAACCAGACTTTTGAGAAGCTGGATAGATTCCTTGCTAGTGTGGAGTGGGAACAAAAATTCCCGTTGGTTTCAGTACATGCATTGGCTCGTACTGGGTCCGATCATACTCCTCTCATTATTGATTCGGGCCAACAGGCGCACCATGGAAATAAAGCCAAGTTCTCATTTGAATTGACTTGGCTTAAGAAGGAAGGGTTTCTGGATCTGGTAGCTAGGGAATGGGCCTCTTATGTAGAGGCCGATTCTCCTGTAGAGTTGTGGCAAAACAAAATTAGACACCTACGGCAATTCTTACGTGGCTGGGCTAAAAATTTGAGTGGCCAATATAAATTGCAGAAAGAGAAATTAATTCTGCTTATTAATGAGCTGGATATTCGAGCAGAGTCTATTCCGTTATCTGTAGCGGAAAGACAAGCCAAGCGAGATGCGGATGCGTGTCTTGCTAGACTTAGACGAGAGGAAGAGGCCAAATGGGCTCAGAGAGCAAAAGTTAAACATATTCAAGAAGGAGGCGACAATACGCGGTATTTCCATTTGATTGCAAATGGGAAACGTAGGAAGAAACGCATCTTTCAGTTAGAACAGGATGAAGGTACTATTGTGGGGGAATTGAACCTCCAATCCTTTATCTCTGATTTCTACAAAAAACTTTTTGGTCCATCGGATCCGAATTTCTTCTCCTTGGACGAAGATAAGGTCGATGATATTGATCGTGTTTCGGCTGAGGAGAACGAGATTCTGGTTGCTACCTTCACTGAGGAAGAGGTTTTGGAAGCAATTTCTCAAATGAATAGGAATTCGGCCCCGGGTCCTGATGGGTTCCCCGCTGAGTTCTACCTTTTCTGTTGGCCTGTTATTAAGAATGATTTGATGGCTATGTTCCATCAGTTTCATGCTGATAATTTGCATCTCTACCGTTTGAACTTTGGTGTCATTACTTTGTTACCAAAGAGAGAGGATGCAAGTAGAATTGAACAATATAGACCCATCTGTTTACTCAATGTAAGTTTCAAGATTTTCACGAAGGTTGGGACTAACCGAGTGACTTCGATTGCGCAGTCTGTTATTCAGCCAACCCAATCGGCGTTTTTGCCGGGTAGGAATATTCTAGAGGGAGTAGTCATTTTGCATGAAACTGTTCATGAACTTCATTCCAAAAAGTTGGATGGAGTGCTTTTCAAAATTGATTTTGAAAAAGCATATGATAAGGTTAATTCGAATTTTCTTCAGCAGGTGTTAAGGATGAAGGGTTTCCATCCTAAGTGGTGTAAGTGGGTGTCTAATTTTGTTCAGCGGGGTAGTGTAGGGATTCGGGTGAATGATGATATTGGACATTATTTTCAAACTTACAAGGGTTTAAGACAAGGTGATCCTCTTTCCCCGGTGCTCTTTAATCTGGTGGCTGATATGTTAGCCATTATTATTAATAGAGCTAAAGAGGATGGGCAGGTGGGAGGTTTGGTCCCCCATTTGGTTGAGGGCGGTGTCTCCATTCTTCAATATGCTGACGACACAATTTTGTTTCTTGAACATGATCTCGATAAAGCCGTCAACATGAAGTTGATTCTGTCTTTGTTTGAGCAGTTATCCGGTCTTAAGATTAATTTTCACAAGAGTGAAATCTTCTGTTTTGGTAATGCTATTGAGCATAAGGAAGAGTATAGGCTTATTTTTGGTTGTGAAGTTGGGACTATGCCCTTTAAATACCTTGGTATTCCTATCCACTTTAGAAAGTTACTTCTTAGAGAATGGAAAATTCTGGAAGACAGATTTGAGAAGAAACTAGCGTCTTGGGCTGGTAAACTTCTTTCCTATGGTGACAGATTAGTGCTCATTAACTCTTGTCTCACCAGTCTACCTATGTTCCTTCTTTCCTTCTTCGAAATTCCAGTGGGAGTACGAAAAAGGCTGGATTTTTTCCGTAGTAGATTCTTCTGGCAAAGTGATCAGCAGAAGAAAAAATATCGTTTGACGAAGTGGAGTGTTATTTGTAGGCCCAAAAATCAGGGGGGTTAGGAATACAACTATTAGATATTAAGAATAAATGCCTGTTGAGCAAATGGCTCTTCAAAATTCTTAAACAAGATGGTGTCTGGAAAGAGTTGTTGATGAATAAATATTTGGGGGATAAAACTTTAACACAAGTTAAACCGAAACCTAGTGATTCTCCATTTTGGCGGGGTATCTTATCGGTTAGAAAGGATTTCTTCTCGAGGGGTAGGTTTGTTTTGGGCAATGGCAAACAAACTCGTTTTTGGGAGGATGTGTGGTTGGGGGATACAGCACTGGCTATTCAGTACCCTGGTTTATATCACATTACAAGAAACAAAAATTGTCTTGTGGCTGATGTGTTAGCCACCGCACCGCCCATTAACCTCCAATTCCGTCGTAATCTGCAAGGGAACAATTGGACATCATGGTTGCATCTTGTCCAAAAACTCATGTCTATTTCTCTATCTGAAGAGGAAGATGAGTTCTCTTGGTCTTTGAGTTCTAACGGGGATTTCACGGTTAAGTCTATGTATGATGACTACATGAATAGTGCTCCTCCTTTCGAACATAATTATTTATGGAAGTTGAAAGTTCCACTAAAGATCAAGATTTTTATGTGGTTTCTTTACAAGCGTGTCATATTGACAAAGGACAATTTGTTAAGACGTAATTGGCATGGTTGCACAAAGTGTGTTTTTTGTAATCATGAGGAAACAATTGACCACCTCTTCATTTATTGTCCTTTTGTGAAAAAATTTTGGAGATTGCTCCATTTTACTTTCAATGTCCCCTCCCCTGAGAGTTTGAACCACATGTTTGGTGGGTGGCTAATTGGCGTACACAAAAATGATCGACGTCGTATCCGGATTGGGACTTGTGCATTCTTGTGGGCAGTTTGGAACTGTCGCAATGATGCTGTTTTTAACAAGGCACACAATTTTCATTTTTTGCAGGTGGTACACAAGGCTACTTATTGGATTTCTGCATGGTCGCTCCTTCTGCCACAGGACCAGCGCCAATTTATGGAGGCTGGATGCAACCGGTTGTTGGCTTTACTCCGGGTCATCCTTTCCTCCAACGGGTGGCAGCATGATTTTCGGATTGGTGCTTAGTAGTGGACAATGGTCCTTTTGCTTTATCTCCATTCGATTCGGATGTATCTTGGATGTTTATTTTTCATGTAAAACTCTGAATATTTATCTTTATCAATAAAAGTCGTATGCATCTACCCGATGCAGAGGCTGGGGCTTTGCCTCCTTTTCAAAAAAAAACTCATAAGTTTTATTTTCTAGGCACAGTAAAAAGTTATCCAAATTATCAGGCCCGATGCACTGATTGTTTGTAAAGGAATAAAATACAATTAACCTAAGGCTTTAAGCCTGGAGTCGACGGAGGCTTCTCAGCCCGCCTGCCGCGCACGTTGACGGTCTCATGACGCTGACGTGTGGGTCTGGTTATTTCTTTGATGTGTCGAGCAGGCTAGGTGGCATTCTTTGCCCACACGCGTCGCGCGTCGGTGTATTCAGCGGTCGTCTCCTGGGTCCTTGTTTCTCTCCCCGCGCGTCACTCTTCCTAGACTCCCAGTCCCCTGCCTCTCTCTCTCCAGTCCCACATATCTCCTCTCTTTCTCTTCCACACAGCGACCGGACCCTGGAGGAGTGGCGAAATTCATGGGCGCGGGACGGAATGCATCAGGCCGCGCCAGGATACTACTCACCGGTGAGTACCCTTGCCAGATCCGGTGGGGATGGAGGCGACTCACTGTGGCGGCTCGCAACATGGGCATGAAGCCGGCTCACCGCGAGTGGGGTAGGAGGCCCATGGCCTTTCGGTGACGAGGAGAGAAGTTGGCGACGTCCTAAGGCTGATTGCTCTTTTTTTCTACCAGTTTTGATTCTTTTTTCCAAGTTGATTTGCTCATGGTTACGGTTGTTTCTTGGAATGGTTCATGTTCATGGTCAGGATTTGGTTCCGCTCCTTCCTGATTTATGGATTCAGTTTCAGTCCAGCTGTTTGGTTCCTCAAATTAGTGTAAGCTTGCTTTGTAGCTCTCGATCTGCTTTCCTCTTGATTTTTTTTCTATAAGAAAATTAGATCAGAATCTCCCTGATCCATTGTTGGGTTCAATCAGGAAAGTAAAATCATGTAAGTACGTAGTTTCAGTTCGCAACTGATAGACACTCCTATATGTATACAATCCATTGAAACCCTCTGTTTGTCTTTGGATGTATGATACTCAGAAACTTTGTAGGACATGTCCATCAGAAACTTTGTTCGGAAACAATGGGGACAAGTAAGTAGCCTGAACACAATGCACTTGTGTAGGCATGCATGGGTTATTTGGAGGTGATCAACGAGAGATTTAACAACAAAAATGATAGGGTGAAGGAGGTTCAGTAAATGATGTATCATATTTTACTTGATCTCATTTAGATTCAATAAATGAGTTTGTTCAAAGAATTATATTCACACTAAATTTATGTCATATAATTTCCGTAACAGTTGGTTTGTTACCAAGAAAAGAGGGATAGTTAATTGCTTCATGTGTTCCTTCTGCTGTCTGCAATTAAAACATCTCAAGGTCTAAATACACGAGAAGAAAATTAGTTGGTCTATAGCTGTACCCTGATGATTGTAAACTGCTAGGTCTCATTATTGTTACCTATTCATACCGATATTGTGTTCACTTACAGAGCATTCATTTTTCCATCTCAGGTTTGTCTGCATTTAATTTGTTTTCTGATTTTCGAAACCAATTATGTTAAACAGAAGATCATTAGCATAAATAAATATTTTGGTATTGAAATTTTCTCTGGAAATGAAACTAATTTCAAGTAGGCTTACTCTACCCTCAAACTAAGGCTACAACATCAGGGGTCTTGTGAATCCTTGGTCCGACGTTAGCTGCAGTGCTGCAGGGCATCACGAGGATACTATTAAGGTAAAGAGATATCATCTATAACATGTTAATCCCGCTGCACTAATTTTCTCAATGCTCACTAGACTATCAGGTTTGCAATTATTTCGCGTTCTCTTAGAAAATTAAATTATATATGTAAGTTATATGTTTGGAACTTTGGATGATGTGTTGCTGAAGGTGGGTGCCGATGAGTCGCTTTGGTCATTGGGTGGACCAGGCGGAGACGATCAATGGAAATTCAGAAGAAGCTCTTAAGGGATGTCATGCTTGACAACAAGATCAAGGTTGACGGGCCAAATGTGGGGCTCCCTAGCATCACCTGCTTTGGTGCTTCCCTGCACGTTTGCCTTTCCGAGGTCACTATGATCAGGTTGTTCTACCGATATGGTGTGTTATCGCTTAATGGTTCCTTTACCACTAAATAACTGCGGTGGTTGTGTGGTCGAGGTCATTGCTCTCCTGGCTAACCAACTGCCTTGAGCGTAAACATTTTTGGTTCATGATCAAAAACCCTGAAAAATTACAATGTCCATTGTAAGCTTTAACTAATACCATGGTACTGTGGACTTTGCAGATAATTGGTGGAAAAGAGCTACTGTCTGGAAGGGGACAATGAGAATTGTTGCATGAAGAAGGCAAGCAGCAATTAATTATGTCCACCTAATGGGCAATCCTTAATTTTGTTCCTGTACTTTCTGAAGTTTCTATTGTTACAAAGAAGTGGGCTATTAACTATGCTCTTTGATGCGCAATCCACCTTATAGTCTCATAAGGAACAGAGTCATACAGGCTTGTGTGCTAGACTAATACGATCATAGGTAAAGTGGAATTTCGGGTTTCCATTGTTGTACACCTGCTCAGCTGTTCTTTTTGCTAATTGATATGTTTATTTATCTCCATCATTTCTCCGTCTAAGAAATTTTGTGCAAGTTTCTCTTCCTTACCTGGACAAGCTGTGGCGATGGCGCTTGCCTGGTTTAGAGTAATGCAACGCAAGGTGGTACAGTTCCTGGCCATGAGTGTCTCGGTGGCGTCCTTGACATGAGCGGCAAACTGGGGAAGTTCATGATAGGAAACGGTTGTAAGGCAATACGCTCGAGGGGATCAAGACCCTCATCTCATCTCCATTTTCATCTGTAAGATTGTGTGGTTTCCTGATAGGATGTATTATTTTTTGTGCTCCGAAGCATATCTAAAAGATAAGCTGAGGGACACTCTTATTTAATGTTGCTCAGATGGTTCATTGCCATGTATATGCTTATATTCACAACATCTGCTCGCACGGTTCACTGCAGGAGGTAAGTTCAGTCAATTATCTACAGGTAAATATGTATTGGGTTGACCCGGCTACACCGCTTCTCCTTGTTCTTGCACTACAGATGGAATCCCCTCTCGATGTGCCAACGTAGTCTGACCGCCCAGGTATACTGAGCTTCTTATCATGCCTTTTTTGTATTTGCCGGTATACTGTCTTACACGTGAATATGTGTCTTTGCCTAATTCGCTGCGACTTGGGGGGACGCTTAATTGTGATTGCCTCATGTTCGGCTGTTTTATGGAAGCTAAATAATGATATGTGTTTTCAGGTGCTGCTGGAAGAGCATACTGCATAGATGAACTCCATGCGGACAAAAAGCTCCACCATGATGCAATCTAACTTTTCTTTTTAGACACACCAATTCTTTCAATGGTGGAGGCAGTGGCCAACGAATTAGAAGATGCGCTTATGTCAGATTGAAGAAGGTAGCCAGGATGTCACTGGTGGTGGACTGCCGAGACAAAGAACGGCGGGACCGTCGTATTGCCGACTTGGACGGTATTTTGATGTTGATGGCGTCGGTACACCAACAACATGTTTGCTTGTGTTTTCAGAAATTTCCATACGTGATTGTTTCAGCCCTTTGCTAATTAAGATTGATCAAAAGCTAAACACATGTATAGGAACCGGACAATCTAAAGGATATTGAGCTGCAGAGATAATAGCCATGCTGTGACTTTATGGTTTTGCTGGTCATATAATGCCAAGTACTGAACAACCATTTAGGATAATCTGGGCATCATTTTGAATGGATGATATGCGTTTTGATGTTGCTTCAGATCATCCCATATTTGTAGGCCATCTTTCTTCAGATGTCAATGATGCTGCACTGCTAGAGATTTTCTCGAGGAGGTACTTCTCTTTCAAAGATGCAAAAGTTTTCATTGATAATACATGCTACCAGGCCAGCAGGGGAATGAAGGAACCATGTTAGTTCCAATACTGAAAGTAGTTTTCTAGGGTTTGTTTTGTCCAGATTACGTACTGACACTTGTTTTGTGTTTTGCTCTCACAACAATGTTTAAACTCTCTGCTAGCTATGTATCCCAATTTAGTGTCAAGTTGACATTCCTGGAATTGTCGCTCTACATGACAAAATGATTTGATTTGGGTTTACACAATATCGCTTTTTCTCTTGTGCTTATTTGGTTCATAAATGTTTCGTATATGTTTAAGTCGTTGCCATTTAAGCTACTCCCTCCATTCAACATTTACTTGATTTCCATTTGTCCAAATGTGAATGTAGAGTACATGTAAAATTTTACCTATTTGTGTTACAATATTGTGTAGGTTGGTGGGATATGCTCAACATGTTGAACTTATTATATAGAGGGGACAGTGTTTTCAATCTGACCAGGTTGAGGTCGCTGGTATAGCAGATTTGGCTGAGATGAATCTGCATGTTGCAACCTTTATTTAAGGTTCCGGATTGAGATTATCGCATCTGGAGGTGGAGTTTATGTGGACATGGCCGTTGTTTGTGATGTGGCTTGGGATATAGTCAGGAAGACTGCTAATGTTCTGCTCGCTGAGAGGTACGCCCTGGTTTCTAATGTGTCAACTGAAATAGCTGGTTTAACAGGCCGGAACTATGTTGTTCATGCCACTGTGTCACGGTATTCTTTCCGAAGTGTGGACATTTGCTTCCAGGATCTTCAGTTCTATCCTCAAGGGAGCTATGTGTTTGTTCGGCATGACGCAGCCTTCATAACTGCAGGGATAGCGATCGGACCCGTTGTCTGGGTCAGTTGTTACCTCTGTTGAGCAAGGGCCCAGGAGTGGCGAGGCTTCTTTTTTATAAATTCAGCAGTTCTTCTGGTTCTTTACCCTTGGTTATAAATTGTTGGTTTTCAGGGTCCAGGGCCAAGGGGACCCTGCGTTCCTTTCTGTTACTCGGCTTATGCCACCGCCTCCTTCCGTTTTTGTTTAAAAAAATATATGAAGTATATTTGCTCCATGTTTTCTGCGTTGGTAGTTTTTCTAAATTATTTTATTTCAGGAAACTCCCTAGAAAGAATTGTCTGGTGTAGGTAGTTAGGATAAAGATCTTACTATTGATCGATCCGGTGTTTTCTTCAAGGCAGCATCCAGAAAAAGGTTGTGTTTCTTGTATGTTCTCTTTTCAATTATTGCCGATTATTAGGTAGTTTTTATTAGTTGTGTCTTTTTTAATGACAAGGGAAGCAACGTGAAGAGGCAGTCGTTTGCTGAAAGTGTGGAAAAGACAAAGAAAAATGTGTTGTTCTCTGTTTCTATGTTCCTTTGCTGATTGTTGTATGATCGAGACATGTTTTCTAATTGGACGCTATTTTGTTTCAGCCTACATGTCAATGAAAAAGTAGGCGACATTTGCTCGGGTAGCTTTTCTTAAGTAGGGCGTAAGTAAAACCGCGGATGAGTTGTGTCTCCTATGTTCTGTCTATGTGTGTCTATGTAATATTATTCTAGCCAAGTTTAAAGTTCCTGGTTCCCGTGAAAATGCATGAACAAAAAACTCCTGTCTTGATTTATGTTCTATGTGTGGTCATATAATGCCTACGGTTTATATTCAATGGGTAAACGTTGTATATATTGAATGTGCAATGTGAGCTATTCAGCCGATCACACCTAAATAATTGTATTTCATAAGGTTGAAAATTTCTCTTTAACGCGAAGCTGATGACAAGTTGACAACACATTAAAACCAAAATGAAGTGCCAATACATGCGCCGCGCTAGCCACTCCATGCAAGGACGACAGGAAGACGGCGCAGCAAAGCGCGCTAATCCGTCTAGTATCTATTATAATCAAGGTAAAGGAACGGAAACTAGTACAAGGAACTAAGGAAGGTCCCGTGTTAGGTGGGTCTGCCTTTTGCATCTGCCGAATCTACCCTTGGATAAAAATATACTACTCTTCTAGCCAATAAGTATTGATCTATTTAGACCATACGATATGCTAACTTGAACGGTCAATAGTTTCCCGTCCCTACCGTAAAAATCCCCTTACAGTATCTATTATAATATCATTGCATATATCTCCAAGTATTATATTTTCATTATAACTGGTTAAATTGTACTAATTCATATATCAACTATGGTCTTCCCATGGCCCATTGACATTAATTGACCTTTAGAAGATGTCTTACTCAGGAATTGAATGAGTTCATTGATAAACTTGATCCTATTTCTCTAGTGAAGATTCGTGACAATATCAAATAGAGTCCGGAAACTTCAGGGGTCTTGACAGTGAGACCATGGTCATTGACATTGACAACTACATTATGATAATGTGAATTTGCTACATACTCCCTCCGTTCCATATTAGATGACTTTGGAATTGATGTATCTAGCACTAAAATATGTCTAGATACATCCAATTCAAAGTCATCTAATATGGAACGGAGGGAGTACATGACAAATTTGTAAAACACGTGCAGTATGTACGTTAATCTTACCATCACCAGAGTCAGTGGTGAGATTCTCCATTTGAACAGCGGAGTACACCTCGAGCGCGTTGATGAGCGGCGGAAGGCTCGAGTTGTCCGTCTTGTTCAAGGATATGAATGCATAGGAGTTGTGCATGAACTGTCCGCTATAGTACTTGCTTTCCGCCTGTAATAGGGATGGGGAGAAGTCCGAGAACATCAGAACATCATTGACGTAGATGTCAAACCTCCTGTTCGGGTTGCTCTGGTTGATCTCAGCGAAGTGAAAGATTGGAAGAAAATGCTGCAGCTTATTGGTTTCTACGTTGCGACCATGTGCCATGGCGAGTCTGATGAAGGAGTAGTTCCTGTCTAGGGTTAAGGCCTTCTGCAAGATGCCTGACGGCACACTCAAGGCGTCGCTGTTGGGGGGGGGGGGGGGGGGGGGGGGCTCTTCACTGTGTTGGTAGTAACCAAGCTGATCAACGGGTAGGAGTAGTTGACGGTGAAAGACCAGCTCTGCCAGAACAGGATATAATTGTCTGTCGGATATCTTCATAGCACACATAACGAAAACATATAAATTGCTAGCACAATACACCAATATACTTGAAGGTATTTGCTGTGGGATCTAGCAATCCCGAACTTCTTGTCGCCTTTGAGATTTATTATTACTTTTTTTTAGGAAAACTAGTATAGATGGCAGCCTTGTCTCACACTACACCACGGTACACATTTAGGGGCACTTTGTCAGCGGCACTTTCAAAGTGCTACTATAGGCATGACCTATTGTGGACTTTGCCAAAATGCCACAATAGCTATGTCATTTAGTGGCACTTTGGCAAAGTGCCACAATAGACGTGTCATTTAGTGGCACTTTGCCAAAATGCCACTAAATAACATAGGTATTGTGGCATTTTGACAAAGTGCCACTATAGTACCATACATTTAGTGGCACTTTGTCAAAGTGCCACTAAATATCCTAACCTATAGTGGTATTTTGTCAAAGTGTCACTAAATGACATGTCTATTGTGGCACTTTGGCAAAGTGCTACTATAGAACCGAACATTTGACAAAGTGTCACTAAATAACATGTTGAGCTAATTCAAACGACGTTACCATTAAGTTCTCTGATACAGTTATGACATGTTGAACTTTGCTAACCACCGTTGTTTTCTCGGGTCAAATTAGACTTAGCTGGGTATGATCCATGCAGCGATTGTCCTACCAACTTTTACAAAAGTTGGTTTCTCGTCTGGTCGCTGTGGGCACGTGCATTGCTTTTGATCGCTCGATTTAATCAATCAAGAAAAAATAACCTCGGGGTTCCGTGCACGCTCGTGGCACCACAACCGTGACCAGAATTCAAAGGGACTGTGCCATCCCAAAGTGAGGTGTAACCTCGCCCTGTACCGCCGTGAGGACCCATTGAGGAGATGAACAGACTCACTGTTACGCTTGCTTTTCCCAACCCCACGTACACCACTAGTCCACGACCATCTTTGTTTTTGATCTTTAACTTAATTTCACCTTGCGCGTTCCCTGTCACCTGATCAGCTTCATCTATCCCTCTAGCCTTACCCAGGGTCCGGTCCGGTCGGTGGTAGCCGGGCGGCTGCTAGCTAGCTTCGTGGTGTGTGGGTCCGTTCCTTCCTTCTCAACCTAACTTGCTAGCTACTAGCTTTCAAAACATTGTGCGTGCATGCATGGCCCGCCTAAACTACTCACGCACTTGTTCTCTTGCCACTAAAAAACCTGAAGTTCCTGTTCCGCCCGGGAGAGAATCTATCTTAGGGAAGAGGCTAGGTGAGCTAACCACCCTGAGATTAGTGATTTTGCTGCTCAAGTGTGCAGTGGCGGAGCATGGTGCAAAACAAAGGGAGGGCCAATTGCCTATAATTTCAAGTAATCACTTCAAAATCAGGCATTTCATTTGTATCAAACATTGACAATGGTTCATGTTGTTCAGGTTCAGGAGGAGAAAAACCATCAACACACACTTTCATCATCTCTTTATGTGTTGTAGTATGTCTAGATGATTTTATCTTGAAGAGCTGAACCAAAGATACTTAACTGATTTATAAAAAAAAGTTGTGGATTGTTAAAAGCAAAGCATCTGAATTAATGTCTATGTGTAGAAAAAGAATTCGATTGTTTTAGACCACTACGTAGCAAAAGGATTAAACACTATATGACTGGATATTTTGCATGGCTGGGTGGACTTGGTGCTCCACAACGGCACCACGATATAAAATTGGGGCTGTAGCTTAGTTCAGTTTGGCCTAGTTCGTACTAGTAGAAGAAGAAATAGAGAACTAGTTCAGTTTGCCTCTTCTAGGCCGCCGTCGCCAACCCGACCTCGAGAAGCCGCATGTCGGCGAGCTTGACGTAGGTGCAGTCATGGAGGAACCCGATGAACGGCGGCACGACGAACTGGTGGAAGTGTGTCCCGAGCGTCGCCCACCACAGATCCCTCGGCGACAGCCACTTGCACGACGAACTGGTGGAAGAGCGTCCCGAGGGCAGAGCGGGAACACATGGTTAAAACAGACATTGAATTAAGCAAATCCCAAAACTAGCAATACAATAACTTATATGAAGCACATGGTTTGTGAAATTAAATTGCATAAATTAAGATCGTTCTTCAACAACAAACTTGGGCAGAATGATCTTGAATCATATCTACTCCAATATTACTACAACACATCATATTTGATGATTTGCACAAAGTTTAGACCAATTTGTTATGCAAGAGGTTCCACCTTTACTAGCAGAACAGATTGTGCGCCTCTGTTTACAGCATTCCTAAAATCAATCAGTAATGTAATTGGTCGTTGCCATCGCCTGCAGACGTGCCAACTCGCCGACGTCGAATAAGACGACTGCGTCATGACCGAGTGGTGCTCCCGTTTCCCGAGGGCGTCGCCGCTAAGAGGTCGTTTTGGGAGCAGCGGCGGGTCGAGCGTGTGGCACGACGGGCGGAGAAGAAAACCCGGCACAATATCAGTGGCGCATACCTGAAACCCGATGTCAATGGTCCCGATTGGGCCTCCGATGACCCGAGGTTCGACGACATTAGGATGCCCTCGGACAACCACACCTTGGGTTTGGACGGCAAGTTCTCCGACTAGACGTTATCGGCGAATTCATCGCGTAGTTTTAATGGCATGCCTCTTTTACCGATGTCGCACGAACTCAGTTTCCAGTGTGAACTAGTATGAAGTTTATTTTCGTCTATTTTTTTATGTCATTTTAATCCTCTGACGTGCTGATATGATGTCTGTAGCACCGGCGCAAACCCTTTGAACCGTCGTTTGTAAAAAAATTGCATGTTAGACTAAGAGCATCTCCAGCCGTCCCCCACGAGACCCCAGGACCGCATTTTAGCGCGGGTACGTCGATTTTCGTCCAGTCGCGCCACCAGAACGTGCGATAGTGTCTGTTTGAGTCAAATTAGCGCCCGGCGAACCCAACGCGCCGGGGGCTGCTAGGGGCACCGGATGAAGCGAAACCGCGTGTGGGTCCGTCCTGTCGACGGGCGTGGCATGTTTTCCCGCCATTTCCCCCGTTTTCCCTCCTTCCCCGCACAACTATCTCCTTCCCCGCCCAGCTCTTGCCCTTTCTTCCCTCCATAGATCTCTAGCCCACCATGCTGACGAAAAAATACAAGCAACCACGCGTCGTCGGAGAGGATTCAACATACTAGTGCAGACTGTCCGGCATCTTTTTTTGTACATTGCTAGCTCAATTTTCAATTTTGTGCGCCAACCGTCAACATATTATACAACTACAAATAATTTTGATCGCGACATGCATCAGTAGCATGGAGTCTACTTGTGGGCCCATTGCATGGAGGCGGGTGGTTTCCGGCGTCCAAGCACACGACCAGGCTCGGCATGCAGGAACGAGTGGGTGGACATCATTTTTAGTCCCACATGGACCAGCCCAGCAAAAAAAAGTGACTAACTTAAATAGCCTCTTCCATTGGGGTAGTAGTATGGGATAGTACGTAGTAGCGCTTCCGGCTCGGGATGCAGGAACGAGTGCATCATTTTTAGTCCCACATGGACCAGCCAGCAAAAAAAATGACTAACTTAAATAGCCTCTTCCGTTGGGATAGTATGGGATAGTACGTAGTAGCGCTTCCGGCCGGGATCGCTTCACGGGAGTTTTTGTTTAATATAATCAATGATTAGAGTATTTCATGTTCTTTTATTAAACTAGCACAATGCCCGTGCTTCACTACGGGGTAAATGACAATTGCATTATTAGGTGTCCTATGCCTAGGTTATCGTGGTGTTGTCACACTTCCGAAAAGTGGCGAGGGGTGCGGCGTAATTGGTAGTTATGGAGGTAGGCTTTATATAGTCAGTTTGCGCTTGATAACAGGCGACGACGATGTCGAAGTAGAAACCGACTGAATGACTAATAGGCTTCCGTCCAGTGTCGGGGTGGTCTGGTGGTGCTTGTCGTACTATGGTGAAGTACGTCGATGGCCGGGATGGATGGTGTTGGCCCGAGCAGTCCATTGTATCCCGAAGCGCAACGCCTTGCTTCCAAGAGGTGTGGTGAGGTTGTAGAAATCTTGATGTGGCTGAAGGGCTCGACAACAAACATTTACACCAGCGGAGAACTTCGTACAATAATGCAGCGAGAGCCACCGGGATAGCCAGATTTGGGGTGGGGGCCTTCCCGGCGGGGTCCTCCGGGTACGTACCCGACTTGGAGCTGGCGACGCCTCAGCGAAAGAGAAATGAGAGGTGGCCTTTGGCCCTTGGACAACAACACGATCATACAACTTGAACGGTATGCGGCGTGGCCACACAGACCGGGTTGGTGACACGGATGCGTGGTCGACAATGCAGACGAACGGAAAACCGGCGCACGACCGGCCGACATACAAATAAGCTCCACATTTGCTAGCATCGGGGGAAAAAAATCCTCTACGACCAGCCGTTACAATGACCCTTTTGTGCACCGTTGAATTAAATCTTAAATCAAGTAGTCCACAAATCCCTTGAGTCTCGTTAATTAAATCCACAGGTGGTTTGCTACGTGTACGATGCCTGATGTGGTCCACCGGTGGACCTTACTAACATGTGGTCGTATAGGATTTTTTCCCTAGCATCGTACTCACTTGATCACCTAGCTAATCAAGGTTGCACACAGGATGAGCAGTGCACGTAGTCAGTAGGTTGGAATGTACCATCCGCTAGTGTTTTTTATTAGAAATTGTCTATTGCTTTTTTTTTTTTTTTGCAGGACTTGTTATCATGAGTGCACCTTATTAATTAAAACTCACGTGCGCTTCAATGAATTTTACATGTCCGGCCCACGCCGAGCGATCAGTCAGAGGAAACATAGGAAAGGCCGCGCGCACCCAGATATCGATTGGGAAAACAACTCATGCCAGCGATTTTAGCACCCAGCGATCAGGCAAACAACACAGAGCGAGCATAGGACGTACGACGTACGACGCACGAGCAAGACGGACCAAGAAGAAACCTAAGGGCTATTATATAGTAGAGAAGAGATATTTTACGCACATTTTCTTTGTTCCAATTTTTATTAATTCTTTAAAGAAAAAAGGTCATACTGAGTATGGGCCATGACATGCACACTGGTCACGCTACGTGAGACTAATTTCTATTTATTTGAATAGCTACACGAGCTAATTACACATAAGTATTACTAGGAATCATGCCCGTGCGTTGCAACGGAAAATATTTATTTCCTATGCAATTTTTTCTTGGGCATAATTGGACCACTCACAACGTCAGAAGCAGACCAACCGCCATGATAGCGAGCTTGTTCTCCATGTAGCCACTCTTTGCGCCAACGGCAACCGCCTTCCTAGCGAAATCTAGTGGGGTAAACATGCCTCTCTTCCAGCCACTGTTTGAGGATACCGAAAGAGGGGAAGTATAACTACTTCCGCGTGGAAGAAGGTGACAGTAGCAAAATTCATTGGTTATAGGGTACGACACCTCTGACCCTCCATCTGCACTCTTGCTATGATAAAAGGGCAATAAGTTAGACGAAAAAAATCACGAAATTTGCTAGGGCCAGTATGACAATTTTTTGCTGGCCAGGCCAAGGGTTCCTGCTAGCTTATTAATATTATATTATTGTTATGTTATCAAGTTTCTCTGAAAATTCCAGTGAGTAATCCTTGACCTGGACTTATGTTTTACACGCCAAACTGAACTTTGTGTAATACGGCTGTTTTTTTTCCCGTCCAGTCAATTGGTTCTCATGCTCACCCTATCCATCCATTTTTTTTTATTTTTTTCCTAATATGCAGTACTTATTCATGTAGAGCCGCCTAAAGCATCAGGCTCATCCATGCAACATGGCGGCGAAGCTCCATGGGCAGCGTTATAAGACAAAAAATTGCTCGAGACTGGCTCAAGAGGTCTTGTAATCTGGAGCAGCACCAGCAAAGGGACCGAACAATGCGGGTCCTTGTCGACCGGCCACAACGGCGGCCTAGCCTGACTCGTGGGAAAAGGAGAACGGCTTGGTTGTCCCCCACCTCTCAAAGGTCGTTGAGATTCGATGCTCTTAGCTAGGCCGTGGAGCTAGAGCTGCAGAGCGGGGAGGAAGCCAGGACAGTGCGTCGGAAAAGCGAACTGGTGACGGATGGAATGGAGCTGCATCGGAAATATTTGGGCGACGCGGGAGTCGCATGAAACGGTGGCGCCGTGCGGCAATGGAGGTGAGGCGCTGGCCGGGGAGCAGGGAGCGGTTTTCAGGGTATGGATGGAAGCGAGAACAACAGGAAGCTAATTTGGGTTGATGGCGTCAGCCGCGGCATTAAACAACCGGCACTTGTCCTCACCGTCACGACGTCTACGTTTGGCACCATGATTGTCGTCCTCGCCGGGGGAGCACATGCAGCTAGTTGCATGCTCGTCTGTTGTACTTACATTTGCAGGCACATGCAATTTGACTCCAAGTCAGCCTGTCGAGACATCGTAGTAGTTTTCATAGACGGGGGTGCAATGAGACTACGGTAGAGACGTGGGGTAACGGGATCGCGTAGTAAACACAGAACACAGGATTTACCCAGGTTCGGTACGTCGCGACAGTACGACGTGCCTACTCCTGCACTTCTCACTAATCGGGACTAAATCCCGTAAACAGGGATACAATGTGAGGATTTAGATCTAAGCTACTCGACGAGGATGAGCTTCTCGGCGAGTTGGCGTAGATCTTCTCTGTTATTCGTTTCTTCTTCTTTATCTATCTCCCGTCCGGCTTTATATAATAGCCGGATTAGGGCTTACAGAATAGGAAACCTAGAAGACTACGGTAACTTGTAACTTGGAAAGCAAGGAATCCGTCTTCTCCTCCAAGCCAAATCACATGGGCAGTGATCCGGGTTCTTCTAGAATCCGGCTTCTGTGCGTCGGATTACTGGGCCGCCTAATGGACCTAAGCCCATTACCACTTAGGCCACCCTGGTAATCCGGCACTTTGTCTACCATCTTCTATACCCCTATTTGGTATATATCCGACAGTAGCCCCCAAGAAGGATCGGAACTCTGATTCTCCGTCTTTCGCCAAATATACTTTGTCCGAGAAATATTGATTCAGCAGTCTTGATTCTTCTTATTCTTCTTTTGAAAAAGATGGTAACATGAAACTCGAAATCCTAAAAATTTGGCTTTTCTCTCACGATCCTTCGCGGAGAAGAAACTTCTTACGTCAGCGCACTTAACCATGCCGACGTAAGTGACGTTTGGGTTTTACTCGGAAAACCCAGAAACATATCTCTGACAGATTCTCGCGGGAAACGAGAAGATAACCATCATTACCCTGTCGTTTCATTTCCCGGATTTTCCGGCGAGTGACACGCGGCAAACATCCAACGGTCAAAATAGCCGTTGGCACGTATCTTGACGGATTTCTAGCTATAAATAGCCATCCTCGTCCTCAACGAAAACCTTCCGCACTCTCACCGCACTCGCCATTGACGCGCACGAGCTCTCAAGCGAAGCACTGCCCCGAGCGCTCCTCGCCTCCAAGCACACCGGAAACGAATCGCGCCGCCAGGAAATGGCAACCTCACCGTCCTCGCCCACTCGCGCCGCCATCGACGACCTCATCGGCGACCTAGATCCACAACTTGGGTCACCCAAGCACGCCGGCGACGAGCCGGAGAAAACCGCGGCCTCCGCGGCGGGCGGAGAAAACCTTTCCGCCGCCGCGGACGTTGCGGGCGCGAGCTCCGCCGCTTCCCCGCCGTTTTCTCCTGAAACGGCGGAGGAAAAGATCCAGCTCGTCGGTGACGAGCTCGCCGCCGCGGAAGCAGCCACCGCCTCCGCCACCGGAGCGGATGAAGAGGCGGAATCTGCAGGCAACTGGATTGCCTGCAGCATTCCCCCGGCTCTTCTTCCAAACATGGAAAAAGAGGGCCTGATCCTCCAAGGGAAATGGCGGCTCCCTGAAGACGAGAACGAGCCAACACCGAGAGACGGCGAAAGGGTTCTTCTTTCTTCCCACCTCCTGAGAGGTATGGGGCTCCCCCCTTCCGCTTTTTTCCTCCAAGTCCTTTCCCACTACAACATCCAACCCCATAACCTGCCACCCAACTCCATTCTTTATATGGCCGGGTTCCAGGCCCTATTCGAGGTTTACTTAGGTTTAGAGCCTAGGTTAGATTTCTGGATATATTGTTTCGGGGTTAAGCGGAACTCCTCGGAGGGCGCACTCCCGACTTGCGGGACCATCTCCTTTACTCTTCGGAGGTTTAGGGAAGATTGGTTCCCCAAGATCAAGACATCAGAATCCGTCAAATTTTGGACGGGTTCTTTCTTCTATCATCCCGATGTGCCTTTTCCAAAAAAGGCCATCGGGGTTCCACCTTTCTCCAACACTGCTGCCATTCCCCAAGATAATTGGGGAACGGAAGCCGTCCAGGTTCTGCCACCTGGTCTTCTAAGGATCAAGCGGCGCATCGCCAAGCTCACCTCCTCCACTCCACCTTTGACCGGCATGGACACGGTCTTATGCTGGCTGAATAGACGAATTCAACCATTGGCCAACCACGGTGGTCGTCTCCTGTGCGAATACACGGGAGTCAAGGATCCAATGCGGACAACCACCAAAGATTGGCCCGCAAAGGAGCTTCGACGGCGCATCAACCAGTTGGTCGCATCACGCGACCAATACGAAGCGAGTCGGCCAATGTATACGGCCGACAATCCGGTTCCCAAGGTAATTTTTTAGTCATTTGGGTATAGTTTCAGCATTCTTTCTCGGATTTTCTAGCTTCTGATTCCGATTTGTTTGTCCGACAGTTCGCGGATCTTCCAGACTCGGAGTTGGCCTCCGAGGCTGAGCTGGACGCGCTGCGCACCGCTGCTACAGGTGGACGCAAGCGCAAGAAGATTTCTTCCTCTGAGGAAATTATCGACCTTGACGGAATCCCCGTCGCCACTTCCAGGTTCTTTCTTCTGGGTTCTTTTTCTTTCATGGGAACTTTTCATCCATCTTTCGTGTTTTAACTTTTCCGGGTTTTTTGTTTTTAGCCTGCCTCCCTCCAACCTAAAGCCGAAGAAACTCAAGAAACACAAAGTTGTTTCCAGCCGAGGCGGTCAACCTTCTCCCGCCGTCGCCCCGGACACACCGTCCACGGTGGCGGAAGAGCACGCTGCAGCCCCCACGACCAAGCCGTTGGAGCCCAGCCAGCCTATTGTGTCGGACACGGACACGAGGGAAAGGGCGGCTCCAAAGGTGGGAAAATTTCCTCGGACTTTCGACGAAGAAATTCCCACCTTTGACAAGGACTTCAAGATTATCAATGACGGCCTAAGCGCGGCCGGAACCCTTTTTGCGGAATACGCAAAAGAGTTCAAAGAAAACTTGGCGGGTTTGCAACGAATGAGCCAGGTATGTAACTCTAGCCCCCAAGCATTAAACAAAACTGCATGCCTTTTTTGCTTTGATGCTTTTTGTAACCATTCTTTTCCTTGCTATGTTCCAGCAAACCGCCGAAACCATTAACATGGAAGTTTTCAACAAACTCTCCATCAAGAATAAAGAGGTTAGAAATCTTCTTTCTATTCTTGAGGAGAGAGAGACGGAACTGACATCGTCTCAGCTCGCTTTGTCGGAAACAGCAGGTAAACATTTTTCCTCTGAAGTTTGCGATTCAATTTTTTGTCTAAGTACTTATTCCGGAAATTTTCTAAACTCGGAATTTTCTTTGCTTTCCAGCTGCTTTGGCTAAGTCCAAGCAAATAGCTGAAGATGCCGGCAATGCCGAGAATCTCCGAAAGGAGAATTTGGAGCTTCACAAGCATCTTGTGAAGGCTCAAAAGGATCTGGAGGCCAGCAACTTGGCCCTTGGAGTTGCCAACTCCAAGGCTTCTGAGCAGGCGGAGAAGGATAAATCCACCATTCAGGATTTAGAAAATGCTCTGAATCTTCGCCTGGAGGAAATTTCCGAGATCGACAAACTTATCGGTAATTTTCTGTTACCTTTTTTATTTTTCCAAATCTTGTTTTTCTTCTCTGTTTTTCACCTAACACTTTTGGTTGTTTTGTCGGAAAAAACATGAGATACCCCAGATGGTACCCAGCTTGAAGGGATCCAGGCCTTTGGGAAGATGTGGACTTCGATCCGTGCTGCTGGAATGCAGCTGGTGAACAAGTTCCTTCCCGCAAGGACTGGGGAGTTCTCGGAGGATGAAAAACTTCCGGGAGCTATCATGGAGGTGGCGAAATCCTGGGATTCCATCCTGCGTTCCGCTGCACGGGGTGGTGCGCGCATGGCACTCGGCCTTATGCGCATGCACTACCCTGGTGCTAAATCTTGGCGCGTGGCGTCCGGTGTCCCTCAAGGATACACGGATACTCAGCGAAATACCATCTTTGATGAAATCAAAGGCCACGCCACCCAGATCGCCTCCATGGTAAATATTTCCGTCAATTATCCAGAAGAGGAGATCCCACCAATCCCCGAGGACGACAGCAGCGAGGAGGAATCAGATGCTTGAAGGGCTACCTTGGACCTGGATAGCAAAAGTAGACAATAGGAGCATTACTGTTCTTTCAATGTAATGCTTCTATTTGTATGAATGAAAAATTCCGCCTTTTGCAGTCTTAATTATGAAATTTTTTGCAAGGTTTTTCGGATATTACTAGTCTTTTATCTTCTAAGTTCTCTGGCATACATGTTTTAACTGTCCTTAGTGTTTGAAATGGCTCAAATAGCAATATGAATCATAATGCCGAGTAACTGGGTGTAACCAATCAGTTTAAACTCGGAAACATGGATCATGCTAAAGGCATTTTTACTAACTAGCTCCAGTAACCCAACACATACGCAATCAGATAATGCTTAGAGAAACAAGGAATTTTTTGACCGAAACTTGGGCACGCAGGCAATTCAAGTTTCCTTTAACCGTTAACAGGCTGAAAAAACATTCAGTTTCTTAACGCCGAGTACGCAGGCACAATTCGGGTTAACATTGAGTATTTTGTAAGATCATTGGGAAATAGAGAAGGTGGAAACATGCTTTTACTATAATAAACTTGTAAAAAACATGGATACCAGAAATCCAACAACTTTATTTCATGATCTCAAAAGATGTTTACATAGATATTGAACTAAGTATGGAAGAGACATAACTGCTAGGTATTCCAAAGCTTTGCTATCCACTTGACTTTGTCGGATTTCTTCAACAACTTGTATAGTGTTAGGGTTTTAGCCCCCAGCCGACTAATAAATCTGCTAACGGCAGCTGCGGAACCCGTCAATCTTTGGACATCTTTGACGCAGGTAGGTTTTGTGATGTTCAAGATTGCCTTGATCTTTTCCGGGTTAACTTCTATTCCTCTGTGAGAAACGATGAAACCCAGAAGTTTTCCTGAGGGAACCCCGAATACGCATTTAGATGGATTCAACTTCATCTTGTAGGTGCGTAAGTTTTCGAAAGTTTCTCGCAAATCCTCAAGGAGTGTATCTTTTTCCTTGGTTACGACAGCAATATCGTCCACATAAACATGTACATTTTTTCCAATCTGACTATGCAAACAACGTTGCATGCAACGCTGGTAGGTTGCACCTGCGTTCTTCAGGCCAAACGGCATGGTTACGTAGTAATACGTCCCGTATGGGGTTATGAAAGAAGTCTTAATTTGATCTTCCTTTTTCATGCGTATTTGGTGGTACCCGGAGTATGCATCCAAAAAGCACAAAAGCTCAGAGCCTGCGGTGGCATCTATTATTTGATCGATTCGCGGTAATGCAAACCTATCTTTCGGACACAATTTGTTCAAGCCTGTGTAATCTATACACATTCTAAGAGCAGTAGTGTCTTTCTTCGGTACTAATACCGGATTTGCGGACCAGTCAGTATGGATTACTTCCTTGATGAAATCGCTGCTAAAAGCCGGATAATTTCCTTGCCAATAGCCTTCCGTCTTCTTCCGTCAAATCGACGGAGACCTTGTTTGACGGGTTTTGATCCAGGAATAACCTTGAGTTGGTGCTCAGCAAGTTCCCTGGGTACACCTGGCATGTCAGCTGGACACCAGGCAAAAATATCTCAGTTCTCACGGAGGAACTTGATGAGCTCGCCTTCCTATTTGTCAGTCATCCCAGTCCCTACAACGACAAATTTTGTCGGATCTTTGGGATCTAGGATTACCTGTCTTGTATTTTCGGACGCCTTGAAGCTGTCTGTTGGCTTCCGGGTTTCTTTTCCTGTCGGCATTTCTGACGGCGATACCTCCTTGGCTAATTCCTTCAGTTCTTCCTTTGCTAGGACTCTCTGAGCGCAAAGGGCGTTTTCTTTCTCCAACTCGTTTGCCAACTTGAAATCACCAGCTATAGTGATTACTCTTCCCTTGGATCCTGTCATCTTCAGCTTGTTATAGATATAACAAGATCTTGCCATGAATTTGGCGAAAGCTGGACGTCCGAGTATTGCGTGATACACGCTTTCGAACGACACTACTTCGAAGGATACTTTTTCCTGCCGGAAGTGATCTTTATCTCCGAAGGTGACATCTAGGGAAATTTCTCCTAGGGATCGTGCTTGCCTGCCAGGGACAATGCCATGGAAACGTATGTTGCTGTAGTTGAGCTGAGACTCGGAAATCTTCAGATGCTTCAGTGTATCCAGGTACATTATATTAATGCTGGATCCTCCATCCATCAGCACTCTTCTTAGCCTAGTGTTTTGAACAATAGGGCTTACAACAAGAGCTTGTGTGCCGGGTTCAGGGATATTTCCGGGATGATCAGACTGATCCCAGACTATTGGTGTGTTGGAGTACTTCAAGAATTTCGGGGTTGCCGGAACAACCGCGTTTATTTCTCGAAGTGTTCTTTTGGCCACCTTTGCTGACGGGGTTGCTAAGAAAGTTAGCATTGCTTCTCCATCAACTCTCGGAAACTTGGGTTCGCCCTTACGCTGTTGTTCCTGGATTTTTCGACAGTGTCCGATTCACTGTCTTCTTTGTCAGCTTCTGGCTTTTGTTTGGCGGGTTTCCTTTTGGAACCCTTTCCCTTACTTCCGGCTCCTGTACTGCCTTTCATGTGCTTATTTAGCCGGCATTGCACGTTTGTATGGGTGGGTTTCCCAAATTGCGAGTGGTGAACACAAGGTTCCGACTTAATCCTTTCCCACTCCTCTGGAGTGTAGTTGATTGGATCTGGGTTGCGTCCTTTCCACTTGTTTCCCTTTTCTCCTCCAAAGGCTATGTTGACCTCTTTGGGTTTCATCGTTGTTTCTGGAGTTCCTTTTTTGTCAGAACGAGGGGTTTTCTTGGCAAGTATCAGTGATTCGATATTGCCTCCTCTCGCTCTGATGTCGTCTTCGGCTGCAGCGTGCTCATTGGCGGTTGTAAGCATAGATCCAAGATCTTTGTGCTTTTTGGAACCAACCATGAACGGTACGAGTCCAGGTTTTAGGCCATTGACGAAAGCATGCATTGCTTGTACGTCAGTTACTCCAGAGCAACTATTCTTCATTGCTGTCCATCTGGAGATGAAATCCACGTATGGTTCATCTTCGAATTGCGTGCAACGGTTTAGCTGGTTGATGCTGTTCGGGCGTTTGTACGTTCCCCGGAAATGCTGAGTGAATACTCTAGCCATATCATCCCAGCTGTCGACTGTTCTTGATGGTAATCCATTGATCCAATCTCTGGCTCCGTCCAGCAACATTAGGGGAAGAAACTTGACAGCTTCCAAGTCTGTCCCATTGTTGATCTGGACGGCTGTATAGTAATCCGAGAGCCAGGTATCCGGGTTTGTGCTGCCGGTGTATTTCTGGTACGTTGGACCGACCTTGGCAAAGCCAGAATGCAGCGTTATTCTTCGGATCCTGTCGGTAAAACACTTAGGACCAAAGTATAGATCATCCTTTTCTGCTCTGTCAATGTGTGCAGAATATCTTCCGGCTGAATGGACGGAAGGGGATCTGCTCCTTTCTCTTCCATTGTTGCGCGAACGCGATTTTCCGGGATTGTTTCTATCTCTTCCGTGATCACGCCCTTTTGGATTAGGCGGAGTTCTACTCCTGTGCCTTTCTTTGTCCTTAGGAGGTGTCCGGGATCTCTCACGCCTGTGAGGTATATCGTATCTTCCAGGTTTCTCAGCTGGGTTTCTCGGAGGTGGCATTATTTTGCCGACCTTCCGGTGTTTGTCTTCCCGATCATGGGGTTTATGTCCATCTTTCGGGAGATGGGATCCGGTCCTAGACGCTGCATCCCGGTTGTCGGGGTTTTTCTTGTCTTTTCTCGGATCCTCTTTTTTATCTTTTGAGTTGTCTGAATCCCCGGGTTCTTCCGGTCCAGGTGCTCCAGCAGCGCAAGTAGCTGTTTTGCATAGGGCGGAGTTATCATGCAGCCTCCCTGATCGCTCTTGGGCGCGCTGTTGTTGTTGCAATGCTTTTCCTAGGAAAGCATACACCCCTTGGAGTTTTTCCCCGTTGGAATACAGATCGTTGTTAAGAATCGCGAACGCTGCTTCCGCGTTTTCTGCTGCGGTCTTGTATATTGGTTCGCCCTTGGCATCTTTGCCGTTTACCTGCTTTTGCCAAGATGGGTTATGGAACCTTTCTTTTGGCGGCAGTTCTTCCGGTCTTGCGATTCCGGGTAACCTAGTAGGTTTTAACGCGGATCTATTCTTTCTCTCGTACTCCTCTATTTATTCCTTCATGACCTTGATGTCATTATGGGTTTGTTGGAGATGTTGCCGAGATCTGAGTAGATGTTGCTGTTGCCGTTGGAAAGCTTGTCTCCTGGCTTCCAGCATCTCAGGGGGTTCATCTGGTCCCACTGGTGTTTGCAATAGCTCTTGCTCTTCCTGTTCCGTCATTGGCGGAGCAGTGATTTCTTTGGATTTCTTCTCCGCAGGCTTTGTTCCGCTAACATCTCCTACTTCCAGGTTTTCATCAGCGAGATCAGCTGATTTTTTCTTCCGGATTTTGTATTGGAGTTTTTTAGCAGCACGGTGCTTTTTCTTGGAAGAGGGAGGTTTTTTGACAGGTTCATCTTCTGTCATCTCCTTGACATTGGGGAATATCGGAGAAGTTTCTCCGTCTTCTCTCTCTTCCTCTGGCGGAGGGGTTTTAGGGCTTTCCTGGCTGCCGGCGTCCGTGGTATCAGCCGGTTTCGCCATTAGAACTTCATGGAATCCCTCTTGAAAGGACTTAACCTTTCTTACGAAGGCGTCCTCATCTTCGTCTTCGGAGTCGAAGTTATCCGATCCGGTTTCCGACTCCAACCTCGCCTCAATGGCGGCAAGCACGGATTCTGCTTCCAAGTTCATCGTCTTGTTGACGGATGTCGGATCTTCCGCCTCTGTGACGGGTGTTTGATCTTCCGTCTCCATGACGGGTGCGTTGTTGTCTGCCTCTTGCACGGGATTTCCGTCATCCGTGTTTTCGGCGATTTCGGATTGCACCATGCCGATAAAGTGTGTATCACTTTTTTGTCGGCGATCTGAGCAGAATCCGGCATCATAGTCATCTTCGACTGGGTATAGGGCGGGTGGGATAAATTTGCTTCCACCGCAAAACCCCATTGCTTCTGCAGTTAGTCCGATAAAGATGTTAGCAGATCCTATCGGTAACACGCAGGCACTTACCAGGTGGTTTTGCGCCGGTATGTAGGATCCGTTGTCGAGGAAGCGCCCGACGTCGTTGTCGAACTCCAAGCTTCCGACAGTGATTGATCTTCCGATTCCGCCAAGTATCCCAGATCGGAATTTTACGCCTGACGTCGTTTGCCCCACGGTGGGCGCCAACTGTCGAGACATCGTAGTAGTTTTCATAGACGGGGGTGCAATGAGACTACGGTAGAGACGTGGGGTAACGGGTTCGAGTAGTAAACACAGAACACAGGATTTACCCAGGTTCGGTACGTCGCGACAGTACGACGTGCCTACTCCTGCACTTCTCACTAATCGGGACTAAAGCCCGTAAACAGGGATACAATGTGAGGATTTAGATCTAAGCTACTCGACGAGGATGAGCTTCTCGGCGAGTTGGCGTAGATCTTCTCTGTTATTCGTTTCTTCTTCTTTATCTATCTCCCGTTCGGCTTTATATAATAGCCGGATTAGGGCTTACAGAATAGGAAACCTAGAAGACTACGGTAACTTGTAACTTGGAAAGCAAGGAATCCGTCTTCTCCTCCAAGCCAGATCACATGGGCCGTGATCCGGGTTCTTCTAGAATCCGGCTTCTGTGCGTCGGATTACTGGGCCGCCTAATGGACCTAAGCCCATTACCACTTAGGCCACCCTGGTAATCCGGCACTTTGTCTACCATCTTCTATACCCCTATTTGGTATATATCCGACACAGCCAGTTAGCTTCCCGGACAAACTATGCATATGCATGATAGCGTGAGGACCTCACGAGCTGGACATGGCGTCGTATGTGTCCTCCGGAGCTCCGCTACATCTCGGTTTGTGACTTGTGATCTATGCCAATGGCTAGTGATGGCGGTGACCCGGCAGGTTGACCACGACATGAACTACGTCGCGAGGCCATCCCTTTTGCCAACATGGTGGCTGACTTTTGCTGCGAGCTATGCCTTGTCCGAGCATCGGCAGCTCCGTCGGGAAATTGAAAAGAACACATCCATCTGCTTGCAAGCTTTGCCGATGCATTCAAGTAGCTAAACCGATTGCCTAACTGTCTCTCCGATCTCTCTCTGCATGAGCGACCGAGTCGGCGCGCGTTTCCTACGGTCAAAGGCTTTTGGCCAGATGTGGCGTGCACGTATCCTCCGGCCACAGGTCTCGTCGAGATTGTTGATTGTCGGCCCCAACGTCTAGGCGAGATCGTTTTCTCGGAACTTTTCCCTTTGCGTCTCCTCCGATCCCTCCTCTATATAGAGAGCTGGCTAGGCCTAAGGACGTGTAGCTTGTACGTGTTGTACTCAGATTTAAGCAGGATGTCATACACGGAGGAATAGAGAAAACAGAAACCAGACGACGTATCTAAAGCAGAACGGATACGAATTGAACTAACCTAACCTCTAATGATGTAGCAAACGATTGGGAACCGGACAACGTATCTGAAGAGTTACCGGGGCTAGAATAGACCAATTTTTTTTAACTTATCGGATGGCAGTGGGAAAATTTGTGTTAACTTTGAGGGTAGTTCTGATGACGTACCAAACCAAACCAGGGAAGTCTTAATGCCTTTATTATTAGATAAAGATAAAGATTTTAATCCTGACACCACTCCTTATTCTTTTCTCTACGTACACTACTCTTAGCTATCTTAGCTAAGCTAGGAGCTGATCGATGCATAACGGTATAGCTAGCTGAGTAAAGAACGTTCGATTTGACTTTTAGCAGTAATCATGCAAAAGTGACACGGCAGTACGACACTGCCTCGCTGCGCCGCAGACTCGCTCACCAACTTCGGTCGCTCGCACGCGACACAATCTAAACCACTTTTTTTTAGTCCCCACATCGCCAAGCGATGGACGCATACAACTGCTTAAATACCAATCCACGTCAAACCGGGCACGAGCAACCTAGACACGCGAACGAATACTAGGTCAGCCTCACAATCTCACCAGCCCACTGCCTAACTAGAAATTGATGGAAGCGAAACTAGTTAATGGGCCGGCCCAGATATTCTTAAGCGATACGAGCGCCGCGCGCCGCGCGGGCGCCAGGGAATAGCCTCAGTCGCGCGTGCGCCAGGAAGTTAATCGGCCGGCCCAACTAGGCCCTAGACGAGCGCGAGCGTGGAAACTATTAACAGGCCAGAAGGCCCCTTGGGAAGGCAAACAGAATAAGGTATGGAAAAAATGATTTTTTCCTAAATTTTTTTTTATCTCACTAGCATTTAGTGGCACTTTGCTAAAGTGTCACTTTAGACTTTTAGTGGCACTTTAACATACTACCACTAGACTTTTAGTGGCACTTTGCTAAAATGTCACTTTAGACTTTTAGTGGCACTTTGTCAAAGTGCCACTAATACCTTTTAGAGACATAATCAACCGGGACACTTTGTCAAAGTGCCACTAAATTACCTAAAAATCTACCGTGTTGTAGTGTCACCTTGTGATAAAGTCAGCGACGTTTCCAAATCTGTACCGCTGAAAGCAGCTGATTGAAACAGAAGTATTGCAAAATGGGTACATCGTATCATCCAATGGCCTCAGATCCAATGAAGATATGAAGGGAATCCCTGAACCGAAGTTTATCAGACAGACGGACAAGTAGTTGCTTGGAGCAACGGTGAGCACCTCCTTCCATGTCGTGGTTGCTGGATCCCAATTTGTAAGTTCACCGACTCCCAGAAATTGACGCCGATATGGAGCCCAAACAGAAACAGCGACCCGTCGACAGTCTTGTTTAATCCATCATAGTTGCCGTAAGTAAAAGTGGCCCTCAATAGATACTTCTTACCAATGGTGGATGGCAGCGTATAGCAATTCCTTGGGCCGGCAGGGAAGCTCATTTGTGGCATCAGCCATAAACTCTGGTAACATCTCATGGCTTAGACCGCCCTGGACAAATTCACTGTCAGAACGGTACAGTAATCCGGTGGCGCTGTCGTTGTAGTCACTACTGCGTGTCCATCCACAACCGTGGCTTATGAACCCTGCATAATGGAGAGTATGTATCAGTTCACATGTTTCAAGTTTCCGCAATGGTCATGACACGTGCCACTAGAAATTCATTAGCTAATTATTTTTTGATTTCTAAGATTTCAGTGTTGTGAGATTTATTTAAGTTTTAGGCTGAGGTAAACCGAACTGTGCATGCAGATGGAGCATAGCTTAAAGAGATGGAGGATATAGAAGGAAACAAAGCTAGCTAGGAGGATATGGCTTGCATTACCAGAAGGAGACTGGCCGTGGACTTGAATCATCGTGACCAGGATGAGCAGCAACGCCAAGATCCATGTCAGTTTTGTGCTTGCCGAGCAACTAAAGCTGATCACCATGGTTCTCTCCAGTTCTTTCAGTGATTGGGAGCAAGACACATTCTATGACTTGTGCAGCTATATATCGGAAAAAAAAAACTACTCTCTCCGTTTCAAATTAGATGACTCTCTCATAGATGTATCTAGACATATTTTAGTACTAGATACATCTATTTGAAAGTTATCTATTATGAAACGGAGGGAGTAGCACAATTTGATGTTTGGACTTTTCTACAGATTTTTTTTTTTAGTATTTGATTCGACTCTGTTCGAATGACGAAGCAGAGAAAACAAAAAAAAAGGTTGCTTCATCACTTACCTGCTCAGTGAAAGAAAATGCAACCTGCATTGGTTGAAATAGAGAAGAAATTTAACTTGGCATGGAGTTTGCACGTCAACTATCGCGCTATTGGACAACCCCGCGTACTACCCATCAGCGTGATAAGCCTGGTCACAATGGGGAGTAACATAAGATAGGAACCTACACACTTTTCTAGACTATATTTCTACATCCACACTGGGGAGTAACATGTATGTAGTGTCATGCAACAATGTATTTATTAGGCTATAAACTCATTGTTTCTTGGAGTGTGTGATGTTCCGATAACTTAGCTAGTTACCACAAGCACCTCTCTCTTCATTAAATACGTGCCACATAACCAAATTTGTATTGGAGTGTGTGATGTTACTCCTAAGTTCCTCCCCATTGTGACCAGGCTAAGAAAGTCCCGACTCAAGAAATAATTCGGGCGTTTGGGCGAACCATGCATGAGTTGAAGCTGGCTTGCCTAAAAAAACAATGCAAGAAGCTCACTCCTATAGCGACGCACAATAATCTTTCGCTGAACCAGTCCGCCGTCCTGGACTGAAAAAAACCGTAACGAAGTACAGTTCAGTATTTACTACTCCCTCCGTTCAACAATAGATGACTTCCCTTTCTCTATATATGGATGTATCTAGACATGTTTTAGTTTTAGATACATTCATATATAGACAAATGGAAGTCATCTATTGTTGAACGGAGGAAGTAGTAGACAGAAAGAAGCACAATTAAGTTGCAAGACCTGTTCGACGATGCTGCGCCAAAGTCCAGCATGACCAACTAGGCTGACATAAGAAGGGGCGAGAGCAATACGCGTCCCCGTCTCAAAAGTCAAACCTCAAGCGTCGATTTTCCCATGAAATTTCATCAGCGTGTCATGTGGTCAGGTAACGAATAGGGCTGGAATTTGAGCCGAGACGAGTCAGCTCGGCTCGACTCGCTCAAACTCGATCAACTGACGAGTCGAGCTCGGCTCGACTCGTTCAACAAACGAGTCCAAAATCAAAACTCGGCTCGGCTCGGTGAACTCGCGAGTAGCTCGCGAGCTACTCGTTTAACTTTTTTTTTATTTAGTAAAATTATAAAAGTCAACATTATATATTGTATATATAATTATTTTCATTATTTGGGGCATGTATAATAAAATCATCACAATAATCGATGAAAATATGTCACCATAAAATAATTTGTAGTAAATAAACTACAATAATCAGTAAAAAAAGTTCACATATATAAAAATATCATTAGAAACTCTTTTTACCGAGTTAAACGAGCTAAACGAGTACTCGTAAACTCGGCTCATTTAGCTTGAACTCGTTTACTGTCGAAAATGAAAACTCGACTCGGCTCGTTGGACAACGAGTTCGAGCCAAGCCGAGTCGAGTTGCGAGCTACTCGTTTAACTCGCGAGTTTTGAGTTTTAATTCCAGCCCTAGTAACGAAGGTGTCGCATATTTGAACCCAGCTTCCTGAAAAGTTTATCGACTTAAAACGAGAATCACATCAGAGCGGTCAGTCATTCTGCACGTCAGCGCAACCCAAGCTCAAAGATTTACTCCCTCCGTCTGAAATTAAATGTTATAAAGTTTGACAAAAATGGATGTATCTAACACTAAATTATGTCTAGATACATCCACTTTTGTCAAACTTTGTGACATTTAATTCTGGATGGAGGGAGTACCAAATTACGGGTGACTGCTCCGGTGCTCTTCTCTTTTTACCGTGCTTATGCGGTGCCTCTTGGAGTTGTTGCTCCTGCTTGCGCGTGGGCTAGCTAGACTACCCAACAATTGGGAGCTCCGAGTAACACCAAATACTGTTAGCAAATTACTCGATAGAAGTACAGGTGCATCTGATTGTGTCCGTATTAAGAAAAAACTATTGAACCCGAAAAACGAGTTTAGGAGTTGAAACCAATCAAGCTAAATGTTCCTTGTGAAGCGCAATACCAATTTTTTGTCTGTATAGTACTACTCCCTCTGTATCAAAATATAAGATGTTTTAGCATTTCTTAGACAATATGTACCTAGACATGTTTTAGTGTAAGATGCATATGAATCTACACACTAAAACATGTCTATATACATTATATATACAAAACGCTAAAACATCTTATATTTTGATACGGAGGGAGTAGTTCTTATTGCAGCTCAGCCCACAAGGGATGCATTTTAAATTCCAATTCTCATGCATGAGAATAGGCAAATGCATGAAAGGGGCCATGCATTTGTAATCGGCAAGCGCTGACAATTTAAGCACTTGTATGCTCTATAACATGGAGCAAGACATCTTTTAGGTAAGTGTTTAATGATATGGAAGCACTCACTCCTTCTGCAAGCATCTTGCACTCTACATATATGCCCCAAAACGACAAGGTTGGGCAAGACATGTAGAAAATGTGATTTGTAAAGCATGCTTATAATTATTTCGATTTTACATAATCATAACTACTAAAAGTGTGTAGAAAAAGATTTCGGATATATTTCGTCGGCTACGAAATTTTTAGCTTACGGGACATAAAATGTCCATGTGTGTTAAGAAATAGGTAGGGAATATCTACAATATCTAAATGGGAGCAACCCACTATGTCTATTTCTCTTAACATGCAAGACACACACATCAGCAAGTTTCTAATTGGTCCACATCATTCAACCATCCACTGCCATGTCATCAAACAAAATGCAGTCTATCTCTTCACCAAAATAATGACCCTAGCAGCTTAACCCGTTACCTACATTTGCTTAATTCTCTTTGCTCTTCAGTTTCTAATCGTAGCGAGGAGCAATGCTTCAAACAGACGTGAATTGAAGCGTCGGTCTTAATGACTTTTAATTGCCTTATTATCTCCTCTCCTCTTCAGTGCCTCTTATTACAGGCTCCTTGCCTCCTTCTGCTTCAAAATCCAGCCATGGCCTGACCACCACAAACCAACTTGCGTCAGGTCGTCTCTCTTTGCTTCTTCACATTTACGGATACCACTCAAATCTATGGTTAAGTCTCTGCAGCTCTTCATGTTCGGAGATACATTGTTGACGATAACAGTGACATGTTGATCTCCTGTCCTCTCATGAAGCTACGTCTCTGAATTTGTGTACACTCTCAGATGCACTTTCAGGTCATTATTGCCTCTTTTACCAGCATGCCTCTACGTCTCTGAATCTGTGTACACTTTCAGGTGATTATTAATTTAGGTTTTTGGTTGCTTGGCTAAGCATCAATGTTGATGTTATGTGCTATATCCTCCCACCATGGTCTTGCTTGCCCCTACCATTTATTTGGATAATAGCTCAAGGTAGCTTGCATATATCAGTTCTGTCCCTGCCATTTATTTGGATAATAGCTCAAGGTACCTTTTTCTACTCTCTCCATCACAGTGGCCACACACACGCAGTTTAAAGAAAAAGTTTCACCACTGAATTTGGTCAATAGATATAAATTATTTGTCATAAAAGAAGTTTATATTGAAAATAAGTTTTTAATGATATTAATTTTGTTGCATATTATAATTTTGAGTGCCTGATATACATCTTACAAATTTTTAATTAGATGTCAGTGGTTGCTGCTTTTCTGAAGCAATTACACACTGATTCTTGACTCCAAAAATTACGACTTTCCATATTTATTTATAAAATTAATTTTTTTTGTGTGAGCATTGTAAACCAGATTTTTGGTGCTCCACAAGAAAAACGACCAGTGTTGGAATTTTTGTGTCGAAATTCTATACCAGATTTTTGGCAGCTGTGGCCGTCCTTTTTGCAATTGGGTTGATCCCAAGTTCAAATATAATTACAGTCTTATTGATGCAAATTCTTCGAAATACCCTCCTGGCATATAATTTTCAAATGCAAAACAATATGTCGCCTACGAATTCCCGCTGCAACGCGCGGGATATCATCTAGTTCTATAGATTGTTTTGTCACATTTTTTTGTATCCACTGTTGCTAGTGAGTTCCATACTTACTATTCCCTCAGTTAAAAAGTAGATGACTTTCATTTGTCAAAATATGAGTGTATTTGGACATATTTAAGTGTTTACATACATTTCATGTCTGGACTAATGGAAGTCATTTATTTTTGAATGGAGGGAGTAGAAGTGTTGTTCTCTGTTGAATAAAACATGCATAAGTGTCAACTATAAAACATCTTCACACAAATTTTAATTTCTTCGACGATAAAAATATTCGACACATAACAATGCTTTTGAAATATGTTCCACCATCCATGAAAGATGAAGAATGTCCATTTAACTCATTAAAAATATTTCATAAACAAGATTGTAAACTTTGTTTTTTCAAATTTTTTTCTTCAAGACAAAGGATACTCCATCCGATCCATATTAATCGTCACCGAATAGGATGTATCTAGATATATTTTAGTGCTAGATACATCCGATTTAGCGATAACTAATATGGTTCGGCGGGAGTAACTATAAAATTGTACTTTTTTTTTAATTGTAGTACTTGCTGGTCGCTGCAGAATTTAAACTTTTTCCCCTATTAGTGTGCCAAGATCACTATGTAGATAACGAGACATGCCCATACATGTGAGGATAAAAAGCATGACCTGTCAGGCAACGGATTCGATGTAGTCATAGAAGACATCTGAACAACCGTAGACCCTCACAACTAGGCCTAGTTGTAGTTGTAAGAATGTTGCTAAGTCTCCCCTCGCCAAGGATCACACGTTTAATCCCTCTTACGGTGTGCATGCGTATGCTTGTGTCAACCCGTTAGCGCTCCTCGTCCAGGACTCGACACCGACAAAGAGAGACAACCTTCCGACGCTGCTAATTGGTAGCTCTAATCAACTATGGTTAGAGCTATTATGAATCTGAAAGTTCTCAACACATGAGTGAGAAGAGTAATTAGAGCTAGGTCTAATCGGGAGAGTATAACTCAAAACCCGATTAGAAGAGGCTCTAATTCAATTAGAGGGGTTCTAATTAGACCATCTAATTCTACTAGATAAAGAGGGGGGGGGTTGAGAACCAATTGTGTATTTTGCTTTGAGTCTCGAGGTCCTTTATATAGTGGGAGGGAGAAGGAGACTTTCCAAGAGGGAGGGAGGAGTCCTAGTTGAGCTACGAGGTGGTGGCCGCACCACTCTCCCTAGCTCAACTCGGATTGGGTGGTGGAGTCCAACTCCACCTCCCTCTCCCTTCATTTTTTGTCTCCTTCTTTATTTTCTCCTTTTCTCTCGAATAAAATCCGGAAAAATACTAGTACGATGAGTACCAACTTGTGAAGCCACTAGGGCCCACCTGGAAGCCCCATAAAATAGGGTGCGTACATGAGGAGGAAATCTGCCCCCTCCGGTACTCCCCCTTTATATGGAAAGTCCCCGAAACTTCTCCGGAACCACATAACCCCAATAGATAAAATCATCGATATTACCTACCGATGTTTGAATCCCAAGACATCCCATGTCATGTGTTACCTCATATAAAATATGCCTAACACCGGCATAATTTCTCTCTAATAGCAACTTACCCGAAACCACTCTGATTGACGCCGAACTTGTTTCTGTGACATCGTAACGACATCGAACATTCATAAAACCAATATCAACATATTTATTCTCTCAATTAAAGGTTTACATCGCTTAAGCGTGTGACCCGTAAAGGCTCGATAATACATATACATGTTCGGGAACTTACCGAACAATAACCAACAACAGGACCGTGGACATCCATGATGGCTCATGTGTGTTCCCGAAGAACGAGGGAACCTTATAAGTTACTCATTGTACTTATCCCCTTATCTTCACAATACCAACAATATCACAAGGTGAAACTATGTGATCTGGTCCGATGAAACTTTTTGATCATAACACATAAAACTCGTTACCGTTATCATCCTCTTTTCTCACCCATATCCCCGATTTCCTTGTGATAAATCACAGTATGTCTGGCCAGACGATATGACATCGGTTATACTGAGAGAGCCCAAAGTATGTATCTCCCTATTGTCTAGAGAAGTTAAGTACTATTCTTCAACGATCTCAGTTCCATTTTACTTTCTAGATCATACCCAGATATCACCGTTATGATCCCCAGTTATAGAAAGACGGTGGATGATATCCAAATTATAACTTTGGTCATTATATATTCTCATAGTATAGGGATTATAGCCAATGGCAACTTCATATGTATTTTGCTAAATTAAATTATAATTGTTTAGTCTCTTTTAGCAACAACATACATTTAGGTCGGTTTAGTACTATTGTTACTCTAACAATAAAGTCTTATGTTTTTCTAGAGTTTGTAACCAAGTCCATGATCAGGAAAGTGTGACCATCTCACAAGCCATAAGATAATCTTAGAGACAATATTAGAAACTCTTATTTGTTTATGTCTTCACACTCGCACACTTTTTTTTCCGGAAAAACTCACTTTTTAAGTGCTATAGCGGTTGTAGCATGATGACATAAACTTAATTCTGAACTTGAAGATAGAATAATAACCGAACATTATTATCTCTAGGGCATACCTCCAACATTACTCCCTCCGTTTAATTTTATAAGGATTTTTAATTTTGGCTACATACATTCTAAAATGAGTGAATTTAGACTCATTTTGTACATAGGTTCACTTTTTTGAAATGTATGTGATCAAAATTGAAATGATAAGTAGTGTGTCTTATAAACGTGAACAAATGTGATGAAGTACAACTTATTTAGCACGCCTCAATTGTATAGTATATTTGCGCGATCGCATTGCTAATGGCTATCAGGCCATTGATGTTTTGACCCTCTCTTGTCTAGGCAGCCACATGCTCACGCATGCCATGGGTCACTCGACCCATTTCTTCACCTTCGAGTACCCTTCCACAATGAGAGAAGGCCACCACATCACCCCCACACTGCCATCAAATGGGGAACCACTAGCTCTGCCGCAGTGGTGTCCCAATCTCCATGCTTGCATTGTACAACTCGTGTTTCAAAGCGGAGGTGGAAGAAGCGTTGCACCGTGCAACCCATCGATGAAATGCCTGTGGGCGAGCATGGTTAGGTAGGTTATGTGTTCGCATTTCTACCTTTACATGCCATCAGATTCATCCTTGCTCATGCGATAACTTGCATAGTGGCTCCATCTAGTGGTATGATCCTGTGATAGTGGAAGAATTCCGGAAATTATTTGGTACAAGGAACACTATTTTATCCAACTGCAGCCTCGCGAAGTAGCGAGAAATAGAGGAATAAAAGGCAGCGTGCATAAGTAGACTAGTTATTTAGAGCTGGTTTAGACATGAAGTACGAATACAACTTTTCCCGCGAGTGAATAATATATATATTAGAAGGCGCTTCATGGTTGAAAACTATTTGAGCTAAATATCGAAGCGCGTACAATCATACCACTCAGAAAAACAAGCCTGTAATGTAAACATGTAAAATTATAAAATTTATATAAAATCAACAAATTCCAGTTTATAAACAATCGATCACAACGCAATTGAGAAAATTACCAAACTTGCCTAAAAAGATCCGACAATAGGTCGGTGGACTTTCCCCTTCCTTTTACCGTCCAGAATACATGCTTATTTCTGTCAGATCACCGATATAACCAGACTGGAAGGAGATGCCCTTGTTTCTTATGCCAGATATCATTTGGAACTGCTTCTGCATTTGGGTACCCATGGAGTTCTTAAGTTCAGGAATCCCAGAAACGGATTGTTTTTCACTTGAAACCGTTGGCAACCACACTTTGAGCTTTGAAACAACCTCGGTCATGGTTGGCCTGTCGGTGGAAGCGTTTTCGACGCAGTTCATGGCAAGATCTATTGCACTCTGCATGGAACTGACATCGTACTGATCAATCCTCTTGTCTACAACATCGTGAATGCTTCCTGTAGCTATCTTTTGGCGCACCCAATTTGGTAGATGGACAGTTTGAGGATCCATAAATACCGGGGGCTGGACAGTGATGATCTCCAAGAGGACGATGCCAAAGCTGTAAACATCTGTCTTGACAGTGACTTGAAAAGTTGCATGATACTCAGGGTCAATGTAGCCAAGAGTGCCAGCCGCAACAGTAGATATGTGTGTGTGAGTATCATTAAAAGCTCGTGAAAGTCCAAAATCAGATATTATTCCCACTAGATTCTTGTCCAGAAGGATGTTGGGGGTCTTCACATCTCTGTGCACTATTGATGGGGTGCATAACTCATGTAGATATTCTAGTCCTGTAGTTTATGAAAATTTGCAATTTTCAACATGCACCTACATATGTGATCTAAATGATAATACACAACCAAAATATGAACCTTGTGCAGCATCAAGTGCAATACGAAGTCGTTGTTCCCAATTCAAACTATAGACGTCTCCTGCATTAAACGATACCAAATAAATGTTTGTGGCATTTGATATGTGCATGGTATCATAAATGCGAGGTTTTGTAAACTTTTCATATATTTGAACTAATGAATGGTGATTACACACGCAATGATTAACCATATAAAAAAATCGATATACTAAGATATAAGACCGACATAAACATGCACTTTGACCTTCGAAAGATCACTGCGTTTCTTATTCTTCCCGGAGCAGTTTTATATACAAATCCAATTAACTAGAGATCAAAGCTATTGAAGTATTATTTGAATACATACTTCTGTATTGCTTGCCTCCAGTGAAAGCTATACATGTTTAGAATTTGTGACTATCTTTCTATGGTTTTGAATTATGACTCTAAGAATGCAAATTTGGTAAACCCAGTTTGTTAGACAAATATTTATGACCAAATGATGGTGAGGACATTAAATGATCTCTATAATAAGGTCTTGCAACTCAACTATATCGACTAGGAGCAATAACAATTTAGGCAATCAAGTAAATCTTTAATAGGAAATCTAGTTTAACATGTAAATCTTGATTCTGATACAATGTCAAAGCTAGAGTGATTCCATTTTAGATTTTTTTAATAGTTGAGATGCATGCCAAATTTATGTTATGTTGTGGAACACAATATATTGATAAAATTTGAAAAGTACGTGATTACCAAGTTCTTAGTGAAAACTTCTAGTATATGGGTCTCAATCTAGTTGGTTTTGAAGGAAGTAGAACCATGAATTGATCAACTAGTTTTTCAAATTGAACAGATTGTGGGTTTAAGTGAATCATTCAATTTTATTAAGTCAAGGTACAAACGAACTATGTAGCATCAAAATACAAGTTAGGGAAATAAATAACGACAATAGCGAGTTCTATTTATTTTGCCTATGTACGTTATGCTTGACATAAAAATTAATAAAAGTTAAGAGAGAAACCTCCTCTTAAAAGTTGTTGAAGATTTCCTCCGGGCATAAAGTCATAAACGAGTGCCAGACACATCTTATTTTGGCAATATCCTTGCAAAGTAACGAGATTCTTGTGATGAACTTTGGACAAGGTTTGCACCTACGATAGTAAAAATAGTTACCAACCATTCTAGACTTAAAGCCAGTTCCATCATTCGGTGAACTAGCATCACGACACATGCAAATGCGAGGGTATTACCTTTAACGTGTTGAATATGTAAAAAAATCGATAAGGGGTTTGTACACGCTCATATTATACAAATAAAGATAATTCAAGCATATCTATAGAGAGCACAATCATCATGTCAAAAACAATATTCATGAATGGAAACTATCTTAAATTTACAGATAAATGATTAAGAAGTTGCAATATCATTGAATATATGTATCTCACATTGTCTCCCTATTTCTCTCTGTATCTTGTATTCTTGATATATAACATATATGGATATGTAGAAATGATTTTATATGACTTGGAGACTTTTAACTTTGTCTTGAAGAGAATATGGATGTGGCCTAGTTGGTTTGTATTGTACCTCAGGGAGGAAGTCTGTTGAATCTGCTATTGATGTCTCTGTAAGCACTTTAACCGCTACTTCATCACCATTTTCCAGTATGCCATGATAAACAATACCGAAGCCTCCTTTTCCAATGATTGACTTGAAGCTGTTTGTTATGAGCTTCAGCTCAGCGTATGTGAACCGTCTGATGTCAATGTGTAGGGGAGTTTCCTCTTCATACATAGCATAATCCTCATTGTCCGGTGACTTCTCTGCAAAGTGAGGAGGATTTTTTTATGGAAGTTTAGGTCTATAATTGATGTCAAATTTCCACCACCCTTGCATTGATGAAAATAAATTTAAAGTGCATAGCTTTTGTTTTACCTTTCCGGAATAACTTCCAGAGTATGCACATGCCTAGTAGGAGTGATACCAGTACCACAGGAACTATCACTGCAATGAGTAAGATATATTTGGTGTTCCTCTTCTTCGTCTTATCTAAGCAGTATGTTTCTTTGTTGTTTGTGCAAAGAGGATTTCCTTCTAGTCTAGTCACACAATTAAAAAACATACATAAAAATTAGCTCAAAAGATTTTAACCTTTCTACAAATTTGTGGTTCTAATATAATTCTATTTTTTAAGACAACTAAGCTACTTATAAATTCTCTAGATAATTCAAACTTGCAAATGAATAGAGTATGTGATTTCTAGATCACATGCAATTACTAATAGGACCTTACTTTCCTCCCATTTTAAAAGTCCTAAATGATAAAAAAAAATACTCCCTCCGTCCCAAATTAATTGTCTCAAAGTTGGACAAAAATGGATGTATCTAACACTAAAACATGTCTAGATACATCCACTTTTGTTCAACTTTGAGACAATTAATTTAGGACGGAGGGAATAATATAATTATGAGATGCTAGTATACGTACTTAAGGGCATGTTTTGATGGATAATGCACATGAAAGTGCATTCTTGACACACTTTTGGTGCACCCAAATCTCCCACCACAACTTAGTGTAAATTTCCCAGATTTTATGTATATGACAAGTAGAGTTGTTGTGGCATGGTTTTAGAAAATTGTGGCACACCACAATATGACATTAGCCATACAATGGCAAGAGAAATTCAAACACACATGTGTTTAAACCAATACACTTGTAATAATGTGCAAAGGTAGTTACTAAATCTGGAACTGTTTCTATGATAACCAACCTTAGGTTGAGCCTAATCCGTTTCAGGTGCATGTTTTTAGTTCATTAGAGATAATCTCTTGTAAGGAATTGTGCAACGGAGTATGACAAACCTTAAGTCCAGAAAACCAGCTTGAAATCGTTGAAGAACAGAATCAGGGACCGGTCCATCTAGCTTGTTATTTGACAAGTTACTGGAACATAACAATTAGAACAATTCATCTAAAATTTATATCATAAACAACAAATGTAATCAGCACAAAGACTTACAGAATTTTAAGTGACTTTGGTAGATAGTCTGGAATAGCTTCGATCAGATTGTTGTATGATAAATCCCTATATATGTTTTGTTCTTAGGGTCATGAAAGATGTCAACATATTCTTGTTATCCTATCAATAGTATGCGGTAAGAACCACTTACAACTTTTCTAGTGATGTCATGTTCATGAATGATATGGAAATTCCACCACCTAGTCCACTGCTAGACATATTTCTGCAAAAAATAATCATGTTAATACAAGCAATCTTAATTAAGTGATAGCATAGAGCTATATTTTTTTAAAAAATATGTAAATATATTTCTACTAAGTTACATCTATTTTCAAGATCTTAGCTAGTAACACATAGTGTCGAGTTTCTCCATCGTGGTATATGTACTAAAACAAGAACATGCCTTGAGCAACATGCAAACTCGAAATGGAAAATTTTGTGGATCGTTAAAGTGATTGGGGTTGCTACAATGCACTTCAAAGGTTTAAATAATTGAGTTGGGATGTTTAGTTTTTAATACATATATTATGTAAATCATGGTTATGTTCTTACATGGTGACAACCCTCGGATTCTGGTTGCTGTTTGAGTGGTCACAAGTCAAACCTTCCCAGGAATACTCTCTTGGGGAGCATGGATCTCCATTCCAGCTTGTTCGTGCCAAATTGTAGTGAGTCTTGACTTCTTTAATGTACTTTTCTACAACATCAAAAAAGGGAAACAAATATGGATGACATAAAGTAACTGTATAAGAATAGCTTAAGAAGCAAGCATGATCTAATCATAGAACTGATTAAATTGTACTAGTTCATTTATCAGCAATGGTCTTCCCATGGCATTGAGACCTCGGTCATTAGCATTGGCAACTGCATGATGATCATGTGTAAACCTGCTACATACTCCCTCCATTCAACAAGACAAAGGTGTTAAAACACATGTAGTATATACATTAATCTTACCATCGTAAGGATCAGTGGTGAGATTTTCCATCCGAACAAGCGAGTACACTTCAAACGCACTGATGAGCGGCGGAAGAATAGATCTGGACGTCTTATTTAAGGTGAAGTATACTTCGCCCATGTGTCGGAACTGCCCGCTCTGGTATAGGCTGTCTACCCGTGACCGCGATGGGGAGAAGCCTGGAAACAGTGAATTGTCGGGGCCACTATAGATGTCAAACCTCCTGTACAGGTCACTCCCGTCGATCTCGGTGAAGTGAAAGATTGGGAGAAGCTGTAGGCCCTTAGCATTTTGATTGGGGATCGATCCCACAACGGTCTTCATGAAGGAGTAGTTTGCATCTAGGGTCGAAGCATTCCGTAGGATGGCGGGCGGCACATTGAAAACGTTGCCGGGGAGCCTCTCCACATCAATGGTAGTGTTTGTGAGGCTGATCCAGGGGTAGGTGTAGTTGATGCTCAGAGACCAGCTCACCCAGAACCGGTCATAAGGGTCCGTCGGGTATCTTCATCGCACAGATAAGGAAAAATCAGGTAAATAACTAGTGCAACTTATTATTATTTTTTATTTAAAGGTATTTCCTATGGAATCTAGCAATCCCAAACTTCTTGTCGCCTTTGAGATTTACTAGTACTCCCTCTCCGTCTCAAATTAAGTGTCACAAAGTTTGACAAAAGTACTAAAAAATTCTTATTTCAAAGGAAAAGCAAGATTTGGAAACGAAATTAGACACGTGCCGTCTAGAGAACCCTGAGGATTTCCCATGAGGACGCTCAGCGTTGTTCTAAGACAAAACTATTTTCCTCACCATTGGGCAACCTTCTGGCGAAAGAAATGCTTTCGACCTGCATTTTTAGATAAAAGGCATAAGCCCAACTTTGAATTAACAAAGCTCCGAGAGTCCAACTACAATTACAACACGCTGATACACAGCTTACAAGCGTCAGACACCCCAAGTAAACAAAGGATAAAACAAAAAAGAACAACTTGAGGTGCCAAAGCTAAAGCCCGACTAAGTTAACTAGCACACAAGGCAACTAAAAGCAACATCAGGCCTAAGCTGTCGGACGAAGCCGCCAAGAAGAAGAAGCGGCAGATAGAGGCACCACACCACCGCAGCTGAGCAGGACCTCCGAAGCTCGAACACACACCAGCCAACTGCGCCATTGTTGCCTTAGAGGGGAACCCATTCCCCTCTCTCCCAGGCTCGAGGGCGCCGACCCATCGACGAACAAGGGCACAGTGCTGGGGGAGGAACACACGGCACCCGCCAATCAACATGATAGGATGACGATTCCGCACAAGACAAGCCGCCACGGCTACCACCATTTCCGTGATACACGACCACCACCCTTGCAATCCCCCAGACGACGCCTCCAGGGAGGGGAACAATGATGCAGCGCCATCACCATCTGAAGGGGGACGTGGCTTTCACCCAAAGAAGGGGGAGGGTTAGGAGGGGACGAATACCTCAACGCACGCCTTCGAGAAGGAACACGGCGCCCGCGGACGCCGCCATCGTCGTGGCCATTACTGCGACCAAGGGTTTCCCCCGGTATCGCAAATCACCACTCCAACCACCCTGCAAAGCACCAAAAAGCAGCGAGAGACACCGGGATTTGGGCTAGCTGGGAGACGAACAAGGACGGAAAGGGGGCAGCTTCTTCCACACACCAGGAGAGGCCGGCGGAGCAGCCCCGCTGTTGGATATATACCAATTAGGGGTATATCAGATAGTGGTCTAAAGTGCCGGATTACCAGGGTGGCCTAAATGGTAATGGATCATGGTCTATTGGGCGGCCCAGTAAGCTGACGCACGGAAGCCGGATTCTAGAAGAACCCGGATCACGGCCCGCGTGATACGGCTTGGAGTAGAAGGCGGATTCCTTCCTTTCCAAGTTAGCACATACCGTAGTCTTCTAGGTTTTCTTTTCTGTAAGCCCTAACCCGACTATTATATAAAGCCGGACGGGAGATAAGAAAGATAGACAAGAAGCTAGAGGCTAACTCGCTGAGAGGTGGATCCTTGTCGAGTAGCTAAACTTAACCTCACGTTGTACTCTGTTTAGTCCAGGCTTTAGTCCTGAATAGTGAGATTGCAGGAGTAGGAACGCCGCATTACTGCGACGTACCGAACCTGGGTAAAACCCTGTGTCATTCTTCATCATACGATCACGTCCGCCCACTTCTCTATCGGTAGTCTCATGGCACCCCCGTCTATGAATTCTACTATGATGTCTCGACAGTTGGCTCCCACCGTGGGGCCAGGGACGTCAGGCGTTATGTTTCGATCTGGGATAGTCGGCGGAATCGGCAGTACCATAACTGTCGGAAGCTTGGAATTCGACAACGAAGTCGGGCGCTTCCTTGACAACGGATCGTACATGCCGGCGCGGAATCATCTGGTAAGTGCCCGCGTTCTACCGATTGGATCTACAAACATCTTTATCGGATTAACTGCAGAAGCAATGGGATTCTGTGACGGAGGCAAATTTATCCCACCCGCCCTATTCCCAGTCGAAGGCGACTATGACGCCGGATTTTGCTCAGATCGCCGATATACTGCGGAATCGCACTTTATTGGCATGCTGCAATCCGAGATCGCCGAGAACATGGATGAAAATAATCCCGTGGAAGAGGTAGAAAACAACAATCCCACAACAGAGGTGGAACATCCGACATCCGTCAATATAACAACAAACTCGGAAGCTGACTCTGTGCTAGCCGCCATCGAGGCGAGATTAGAGTCGGAACCCGGATCGGATCACTTCGATACCGAAGACGAAGATGAAGACGCTTTCGAGACAAAGGTCAAATCCTTCCAAGAGGGATTCCACGAAGTACTGATGGCAAAACCGGCTGAAAACATGGATGCCGACGGTCAGGAAAGCCCTAGAACGCCTCCGCCAGAGGAAGAGAGAGAAGAAGGAGAAACTTCTCCAAAATACCCCGACGTCAAAGAATTGACAGAGGACGAACCTAGTAAAAAACCTCCCTCTTCCAAGAAAAAGCACAAAGCTTCCAAAAAAACTCCAGTATAAACTCCGGAAGAAAAAATTGGCCGTTCCAGCTAATGAAAACCTGGAAGAAGGAGGAGGAAGCGGAGCTAAACCCGTGGAGAAGAAAACGCAGGAAATCTCTATTCCGCCTATGTCAGAACAAGACGAACAAGATTTAATTCAAACACTAGTGGGACCACACGAGCCCCCTGAAGTGCTGGAAGCGCGGAGACAAGCTCTCCAAAGGCAACAACAACATCTATTCCGAACTCGAGAACACCTCAAAAAAACCCAGGCTGATATTAAGCTAAAGCAGGAAGAAATAGAGGAATACGAGAGAAGGAATAGATCTGGCATTAAACCTACACGGTTACCCGGAATCGCAAGACCGGAAGTATTGCCGCCAAAGGAAAGGTTTCACAACCCATCTTGGCAAAAGCAAGTAAACGACAAAGATGCTAGAGGCGAGCCAATATACAAAACCGCAACAGAAAATGCGGAAGCAGCGTTCGCCATCCTCAACAACGATTTCTACTCCAATGGTGAAAACCTTCAAGGGGTGTATGCTTTCTTAGGAAAAGCATTGCAACAACAACAGCGAGGGCAAGAGCGATCAGGGAAGTTGCACGAAGACTCCGCCCTATGCAAAACAGCTACATGTGCCGCTGGGGCACCTGGACCGGAAGAACCTGGAGATTCAAACAATTGGAAAGAGAAGAAATCAGATCCGAGAAAGGACAAGAAAAACCTTGACAACAAGGATGCAGCGTCCAGAACCGGATCCCATCTACCGAAAGATGGAATTAATCTCCGTGATCGGGAAGAGCAAAACCGGAAGGACGGAAAAACGATGCCGCCTCCGAGACGCCCCGCTGAAAAAGCCGGAAGACAGGATATACCTCACAGGCGTGAGAGATCCCGGACGCCCCCCCCCCCAGGAATAAGGAAAGACACAGGAGTAGAACTCCACCTTATCCCAAAGGGCACGATCACAGAGGTAATAGAGATAATCTCGGAAAAACGCGGCCGCGCCACAATGGAAAAGAAAGGAGCAGATCCCCTTCTGTCCATTCAACCGGCAGATACTCCGCACACATTGATAGAGCGGAAAGAGATGATTTATACTTTGGACCTAAGTGTTTTACCGACAGGATCCGAAGGATAACTCTACATTCTGGCTTTGCCAAAGTTGGTCCAACGTATAAAAAATATACCGGTAGCACAAACCCGGACACCTGGCTCTCAGACTATTACACAACCGTCCAGATCAACAACGGGACAGACCTGGAGGCAGTAAAATTCCTCCGTCTAATGTTACTGGATGGAGCCAGAGATTGGATAAATGGGTTACCATCAAGAACTGTCGACAGCTGGGACGATATGGCTAGAGTTTTTACTCAGCATTTCCGGGGAACTTACAAGCGCCCGAATAGCATCAACCAGCTAAACCGTTGCACCCAATTTGAAGATGAACCATACTTGGATTTTATCTCAAGATGGACTGCAATGAAGAATAGTTGCTCTGGAGTAACTGACGTACAAGCAATGCATGCTTTCGTCAATGGCTTAAAACCCGGACTCGTACCGTTCATGATCAGTTCCAAAAAGCACAAAGATCTCGGATCTATGCTTACGACCGCCAATGAGCACGCAGCGGCCGAAGACGACATCAGAGTGAGAGGCGGCAATATCGACACTTTGATCCAAGCCAAAAAGACCCCTCGCCCTGAGAAAAAAGCAACCCCCGAAGCAACGCAAAAGCCCAAAGAAGTTAACATAGCCTTTGGAAGAGAAAATGGGAGCAAGTGGAAAGGACGAAGCACAGAGCCGATAAATTACACCAAAGAAGAGTGAGAAAGAATAAAGTCGGAAAACTATGTCCACCACTCGCAATTTGGGAAACCCACCCATACTAACGCACAATGCCGGCTAAACAAGCATATGAAAGGCAGTGCAGGATCCGGAAGTAAAGGGAAGAACTCCAAGAGGAAATTCTCCAAGCAAAAGGTAGAAGCTGAAAAAGAAGACAGTGAATCGGTCACTGACGAAAAAATCCAGGAACAACAGCGAAAAGGCGAGCCTAAGTTTCCGAGAGTTGACGGAGAATGCAACCTAACTTTCCTGGCAAGTCCCTCAGCAAAGGTGGCAAGTCCCTCAGCAAAGGATCCGGAAGCAAAGGGAAGAACTCCAAGAGGAAATTCTCCAAGCAAAAGGCAGAAGCTGAAAAAGAAGACAGTGAATCGGACACTGACGAAAAAATCCAGGAACAACGGCAAAAAGGCGAGCCTAAGTTTTTGAGAGTTGACGGAAAATGCAACCTAACTTTCCTGGCAAGTCCCTCGGCAAAGGTGGCAAAGAGAACACTTCGATAAATAAACGCGGTTGTCCCTGCAACCCCGAAATTCTTGAAGTACTCAAACACACCAATTACCTGGGATCAGTCTGATCATCCCGGAAATATCCCAAAACCTGACACGCAAGCTCTAGTTGTAAGTCCTATTGTTCAAAACACTAGGCTAAAAAAAGTGTTGATGGATGGAGGATCCAACATTAACATAATGTACCTGGATACACTAAAGCACCTGCAAATTTCCGAGACCCAGCTCAATCACAGCAACATATGTTTTCACGGCATCGTCCCTGGCAGACAAGCACGATCCCTAGGAGAAATTTCCCTAGATGTAACATTCGGAGAGAAAGATCACTTCCGTCAGGAAAAAGTATCCTTCGAGGTTGTGCCGTTCGAGAGCGTGTATCACGCAATACTCGGACGCCCAGCTTTCGCCAAATTCATGGCAAGGTCATGTTATATTTATAACAAGCTGAAGATGTCGGGGCCAAAATAAGGAGTAATCACGATAAGTGGAGACTTCAAATTGGCAAACGAGCTGGAAAAAGAAAACACCCTTTGCGCAAAAAAAGTGATAGCAAAGGAAGAACTGAAGGAGCTAGCCAAAGAAGTATCGCCGACAAAAATATCGGCAGGAAAAGAAAGCCGGAAGTCGGCAGATAGCTTCAAAGCTTCCGAGAATACAACACAGGTAATCCTAGATCCTAAAGATCCGACAAAGTTTATCGTAATAGGAACTGGGATGTCTGACAAATAGGAAGGCGAGCTCATCCAGTTCCTCCGTGAGAACTGGGACATTTTCGCATGGTGTCCAGCTGACATGTCAGGCGTACCCAGGGAACTTGCTGAGCACCAACTTAAGGTGATTCCAGGATCTAAACCCATCAAGCAAGGTCTCCGTCGATTTGACGGAAGAAGACGGAAGGTTATTGCCAAGGAAATTATCCGGCTATTAGCAGCAGATTTTATCCGGGAAGTTATACATACTGAATGGTCCGCAAACCCAGTATTAGTCCCGAAGAAAGATAGTACTGCCCTTAGGATGTGTACAGATTATACCGGCCTGAATAAATTGTGTCCAAAAGATAGATTTCCGTTACCGCGAATCGATCAAATAATAGATGCCACTGCCGGCTCTGAGCTTTTATGCTTTTTTGATGCATATTCCGGGTATCATCAAATACGCATGAAGGAAGAAGATCAAATCAAAACCTCCTTCATAACCCCATATGGAACGTACTACTACATAACCATGCCGTTTGGTTTGAAGAACGCATGCGCAACTTACTAGCGTTGCATGCAACGATGTTTGCATAGTCAGATTGGCAAAAATGTCCATGTTTACGTGGACGACATCGCCGTCGTTTCCAAAGAAAAAGACACACTCCTTGAAGATTTGCGATAAACTTTCGAAAATCTACGCACTTATAAGATTTATTAGCCGGCTAGGGGACAAAGCTCTTCCATTATACAAATTGTTGAAGAAATCCGACAAGTTTGTATGGACAGAAGGAGCAGACGCTGCATTAACCCAGTTGAAAGAAACTCTGATGAAAGCTCCAGTATTCTGACTCCGATGATCTTGGATCCTTCATCAGAGTATACTGGCATTACTGGCATTAACAAGTTTGTATGCCTTCCTTCATCTTGGATCCGTCAAAGTGCATGACCCAGTATTCTGACTCCGGCATTGGTGTGTTTTCTATTACTTCTGTCCAATCGGCGACAAGATCTACCAACACCTGAGATTTTATCGCCGTCCGGGGTTGGTACTTAATGTCGAACGCAGCTAACTCGATGCCCCATTTGGCTACTCGGCCTGTTTTGTCCGCATTATTTATTATATCCCCCAGTGGTGCTTTACATACCACTGTTATGGAATGTCCTTGGAAGTAATGACGAAGTTTCCGAGATGCAAAAAATACGCCATATGCCAGTTTTTTATAGTGTGGGTACCAGTTTTTGAGGTGGATCCTTGTCGAGTAGCTAAACTTAACCTCACGTTGTACTTTGTTTACTCCAGGCTTTAGTCCTGAATAGTGAGATTGCAGGAATAGTAACGCCGCATTACTGCGACGTATCGAACCTGGGTAAAACCCTGTGTCATTGTTCATAATACGATCACGTCCCCCCACTTCTCTATCGGTAGTCTCATGGCACCCCCGTCTATGAATTCTACTACGATGTCTCGACACCCGCCCCGCGACCTCCGACCGCCACACCTTTGCTGCCCACGCAGCCAAAGGAGAGGGCAACCAACATCACGAACGCCACTCGCCGCAAAGATGGCGCCGCCCACCACACCCGAGGCCGCCGCCCCGGCTTCCGGGACTCCCCCGAACCATCATTGAAGAAGCACGCAAGCACAGCAACCAGGCGCTCAGCGACGCCGATTGCCTGCAACACGACAAAGGAGCACGCTGGCCCGGCGAGATCCCCTGATCTGGCCGCCCAAGACGTGTGAAGCAGATGGAGCACAAGCAGACCAACACCTTGGACAAGAGGTAGCAGGGACTAGCACACACCAAGAGCACCCAGCTCTGGCGGCGGGAATTCGTCCTCCCAGCTCGACGGTGGGATCCAGGTCACCCTGACCAGATCAATCCTTCCCAAGGTGTTCCCTTGCCGGATCTGCACGGTGAAGACCATGGTGTCGCCTCCGCCATCCGTCGGTCGACGAAGAACGGGGAAATCGTGCCCCGCAGCACCATGGCCGAGGCCAGCCACCGCGCCAGCTTAGAGATGGAGACGAGCGCGTCACCACGGATCTACGGGCAGCACCTGGAGAATCACCTCGCCGCCGCCGTCCTCGAAGGGGACGCGAGTTTTCCCGCCGGCCAACTCTGGCGGCGGCGAGGGGGAAGGAGGAGGGGAACGGCTACGGTGGCCTAGGGTTTGGGTCGCCCCCGGTGTCGCCCCAGAGGAGCGACACGGGAGGCACGGGTCTCTCCGCGTGTCCCCAACGATCTTCGACCTGCATTCATCACAAGGAAAGAAACTGCAGCTTGGTTTGCACGTCAGCGCAATAAAGAAATCTTAACTCGATGACTACTGCTTGTTTGGGTGAACCAAGCATGCAGCTCACCCTAAAGTCACGGAAGTTCCACTTTCTCTGAACCAGTCTGCCATGCCAAAACTGTAAAACCTCAACGAAGTGTAGTCATCACTGGATTAAAAAAAAATGAAAGTGCTGCTACGCAAGACCGACTCTACCAGGCCGACATAAGAACGAGCGAGATGACGGATGTCCACCGGCCGGCCTCAGTTTCTTACCTCAACAATATACAGTATGTTATTTTACTTTTACGCGCAATCTCATCAGCACGGAAGAGCAGATATTCCCGTCATTCATGGAGTCACTGCTGCCGCACCTGCTCGTTGGCCCATTTTTCAGTGCTGACCTCCTCGCCTCCGCCGGATGCGTGTACCGCCTTCCTACGGATGAAAATCTTCTTATCGCAGATGGTACATGTCAATCGCATTTCACTCATTTGGCTTAAAATTGCATTTTTTTATAATGTTGAACAGTATACATTACACAATTTTTAACTAATTCTTTCGAAATATAAGCTTAGCCTCGGCCTCTGCATCAAAATCGATGTACACACCCGCTTTATTAAAATAAAGTTTAGAGACTATAAGATCATCTTATCACAAATTCACGGACCACTCAACGTTGTTATGAAGATTAACCACTAAAAAATCACGGCTCTAACCATCTAATCGATTAGGGTTCAGCCACACTACAGGAGAGGCGGCGATCGCCGACGGCCGATTGCTACGCCGACGGTGAAGTGTCGGTGCCCGTCGGCGTCTAGCGGGGAACGGAATCGAGGCAGGCCTCCCGTCGGCGTAGAAGCCCCCGTCGGCGTCCATGCGCATGTGCCGTCGGCGTCTCGTCACCCGTCGGCGTTACGGGCACGGCCCCGTCGGCGTCTTCCTCGGCGTCGGCGTAACGGCGAAGAGGTATAGCTTATCCGCGCGCGGCCCGTTGACGAGAGCACGCCCGTCCACAGCTTCCCGTTCCCCCACACATCCGCATCCGCCTCCGCCGCCTCTCCGCCCTCTTCCTCCCCTCCGCATCCGCATCCGCCTCCGCCTCCGCCTCCGCCGCCTCCCCGCCCTCTTCCTCCCCTCCGCATCCAAGCTGCCCCGCCCTCCCTCTGTTCCCCGGTCGCCCTCCCTCTGTTCCCCGGTCGCGCGCCCACGCGCCCACGCGGCCGCCGCCGGCGAGGTCCGCTTGCGGGGCGCCCTCTGCCCCGCCTGCCTCGACCAGGCACCCCTGCCCCGCCCGCCTCGAATTGGCTCTCGGGAGAGAGCTTCTCTCCGGCCGGGAGAGAGCCGGGAGGAAGACAGAGTAAGTTTTTTTTTTTTAGATTTGTTATTTATGGTAGTTTAATTGGTAGTTAGGTTAGTTAAATTAGTTACTAGAAGTTATGTTAGGTAGAAAATGTTAGGTTAGACAAATTTCAGTTTAGGAAAATTTTAGTAGCTATTTTTTTATTTAGTTGTCATAAGTTTGAAGTTAATTTAGTTGCTAGTATTAGATTAGTATTAGGGTTAGAATTATTTTAGTTGATAGTACTAGGTTAATATTAGAGTTAGAATTATTTTAATTGATAGTCCTAGGTTAGATTAGGGATGTTAATTTAGTTAATGATGTTAATTAATTTGTTACAGGTAATTGGAGCCGCCACGCTGTCGACCACCTACACGGCCACGCCACGCTCTCGACCCCACTGGCATTGTCTGGAGCCGCCACGCCACGCTCTCGACCCCGCCGCCGTTGACTAGAGCCGCCACGCCCTCGACCCGGTCATCACACCAGCGTTCGACTACTTCCTCTACTGCCGAGGGTGAGCTAGAACTCCATCTTCTCCCTCGCATTTATTTATGTCGCGTCACCTAGGTGTCATTTCCCGTCCGCGAGCGTTACGCGGATAAATATGCATTAGAGGTAGGCATATTTTGAACCGTAACGCTTGCGGCATTTACGGGACAGTCGGCGGATGCGTAGTTGGGTACGTTTTCCATGTTCTGCTCCGGTCTGGGTCAGGATTTCGGTAGCGCCTCCTCGTTGTTCTCCTTATGCACATCCTCTCGACTTTTTGCCGAGACGTGTATCGGGAGAGCAGCGGGGAGGTGCTGCCGAAATTCTGTCTCGGATCGGGGTAGAGCATGGAGAACGTACTCAATCTACGGATCCGGCGGCTGCTAGGACCATTACCTATTAGAGATGTAGGTTGGTGCTTCATTTTGCACGGTAGAAGAAAATAATTACTATGATGCAATTAATTTCATGCTATGTATGTTGTTTGGCTCCGAAATAAAACAGAGGATGGCTGATAATGGGTGGATATACAGTGGCCGAATTAGTGCGGTTGAAAGGTCCGATGAGTGGGTATGGAAGACAGATTTCTTAGTGAAGGAGTTAGCGCGTGGTTCAAAGGCAGGCATTCGTCCACTTTGCCCTTGCAGTCATTGCAGGAAGCGTCAGCGTAAGGGAAAAGAGGATATGATAAAACACCTTTGGTCTTATGGGTATATGCCGGGCTTCGTCACGACGGTCGACTTTGCTGAATACGAACGTGAGAGTGGCAGAGTGATGCGGCAACGGATCAATGGCAAGGAGGACGATGGGATTAGAAACTTTCTGAATGATCTCCGTGATTCCTACATGCCAGATTCACCACCTTCACACGAGGAACCGGAGGAACCGTGTGAACAAGAGGAACCTTGTGAACCCGAGGAACCGGAGCCTACCGCGAAGGCCTACTTTCATATGATGGAAACGGCTGAGAAACCTCTGTACGAGGGCGCAAGTATTTCTCAGCTCGATGCCATCTCGCAAGTACTAGCCAAAAAGCTCGAGTATGGCAACACCCGTTCATGCTTTGAAGCTCATCTGCAAACATATGGTAACATGTTGCCCGAAGGACATTGTTTGCCTAAAAGCATGTACGAGACGAAGAAAATCTTGCGAGAGCTCAACATGGATTATGAAAAGATAGATTGTTGTCCTAAAGGTTGCATCTTGTTTCGGCAACAGTTTGCGGATGACAAGTACTGTACCCTGTGTGGAGCCTCTAGGTATCATGAGGTAAAGGGAGCAGATGGTCAGAAAAAGCAGACGAAAGTCGCCAAGAAGATTCTTCGTTATCTCCCATTCATAAAAAGAATCGAGCGGCTTTACATGAACAAGGAGTCTGCCACACAGATGACGTGGCACAAGATGGGGAAGAGATACGAGGACGAGCACGGACGGGTAAAGATGGGACATCCATCTGATGGTCAGGCATGGAAGAATTTTGATGCAAAATACCCCGAGGAGGCAGAAGAGGCTCGAAATGTCAGAATTGCGATAGCAACCGATGGATTCAATCCGTATGGTATGTCGACTGCCTCGTACAGCTGCTGGCCTGTGTTTGTTATTCCGCTCAATCTCCCTCCCGGAGTCCTAATGCAAAGAAAGACCATATTCCTGTCGCTGGTCATTCCAGGGCCTGAATATCCGGGAAAGAATTTGAGTGTCTATATGCAGCCGCTTGTGGATGATCTGTATCACTCTTGGCACCACGGGACTATGACATACGACCGTGCATCGAAGAGAAACTTCTTGATGAAAGTTTGGTTCCACTATTCCATGCACGACATGCCAGGGTACGCCCTATTCTGTGGATGGTGTACAGCTGGTAAGTGGCCATGCCCAGTGTGCAGGAACCGACTTGAGTTCATTTGGCTAAACGGGGGTAAGAAGTATTCTGCCTTCGACACGCATCGCAAGTTTCTCAAAAGAAGGCATCGGTTTAGAGAAGACGAAAAGAACTTCAAAAAGGGAAGAGTTGAGCGTGAAGAGAAAGAGATACCAACTTTCGATGGTGCAGCTGTTGATGCCGAGCTACGTGCTCTCGTGCCTGCTCCGGGAAATGGCCCACGATATGTGGGATATGGTGAAACACACAACTGGACTCACGTGGCAGGTTTGACGCAGCTCGAATATTACAAGGACCTCGAACTACCCCATAATATCGATGTGATGCACACCGAAAAGAATGTCGGAGAGTCTCTGTTTCACACAGTGCTGAACATTCCTGACAAGTCAAAGGATAATGTCAAAGCTAGAGTCGATGTTAAGAAGCTCTGTGATAGGGAGAGATTACACATGCAGCCTCCTAACAACCGTCGAAAAAATTGGTTCAAGCCGCATGCCGACTTTTGCCTTACTAGTCTTCAAAAGAAGGAGGCATTCATGTGGCTCAAATACGTCGTGATGTTCCCTGACGGTTATTGTTCGAACATAAGTAAGGGAGTCAATCTTGCAACGGGAAAAGTCAACGGGCTCAAGAGTCACGACTATCATATTTGGATTGAGCGGCTGATGGCTGTGATGGTTCGAGGGTATCTCCCCGACCGTGTGTGGCGAGTGCTCGCGGAGTTGAGCCATTTCTTCCGCACGCTCTGCGCTAAGCAGATATGTCCCCTGATTATTCAGAAGCTGCATGATCTAGTGCCGGAGTTGCTATGCAACTTAGAGACGATATTTCCGCCAGGCTTCTTTACTCCGATGGCACATCTTGTTGTGCATCTCGCGAACGAGGCTCTCTTGGGTGGACCGGTGCAGTTTCGGTGACAGTTTTGTATTGAGAGAGAGTTTAAGTATATTCGAACCAAATGTGGAAACAAAAATCAGATTGAAGCATGCATAGCTGATGCAACTATCCTCCAGGAGATGGCAGACGCTAGGCTAACGTACTTTCCCGATGATGTTCCCACTATGCATAACCAGGCCTCTCGATACAATGTCGACGAGCCTAAGAAAGACCCCAAGCTCCTCCTCTTCAAGTGTCCCGGTGGAAAGGCTGGTGGCGCAAAAAAGTATACTTTGACCAAGGAAGAGCTGGAGTGCGTAATGCTATATGTGCTCTTGAACATGGATGAAGTGGTTCGTGACGAGGGGGAAGCAGGAAGTTTCCTCAGGTAAAATGGTGAACCGAATTACTTTGCAACTAGTAACTCGGTTTCGCTCTAATACATATTTATTTTATTTTAGCCAATTCAAGGATGAAATGTGGCCGGGGACGGTGGATCTCGATGAAGCCGAGCTAGAAATTCTTCTGAAAGAGGGTGCCCCCGGAAAGAAAAAATCCACGGCTTGGTTCAGGGAAAAGGTAGTTTCTAGCCTGCCCCTACCTTGCAATCCGTGTCTTCTCGTTTTCTATTACACATAACTAATACACTGAACTTGTAGGGAGCTAATCCCAACGTTGTGATGTCCGATGAGTTGAGATGTGTCTCCCAAGGATGTAACCGTAGAGTCGAGGCGTATGAGAAGTATGATGTGAATGGGTATCGCTTCCATACGGAGTTTCACCAGAACAGTCGGCCTAATGCAAAAACTGTGAATACCGGGGTCTTCACTAAAGGAGCCGGTGAGTTTGACTACCACGGAAGGTTACAGAACGTATATGAGCTGACGTACAATAATACGAACATAGAACTCAAGCTCGTTGTGTTCAAATGCCACTGGTTTGACCCAAAGCATGGACAGAAAAGTACCCCTTCCATTGGGTTAGTTGAAGTGAAGCCTTCAACCACCTACAGCGGATCCGATGTCTTCATTGTGGCCCACCAAGCCAAGCAAGTTTATTATTTGCCCTACCCATGTCAGAAAGAGGGACTCAAGGGCTGGGAAGTCGTGTTCCAGGTGTCGCCACATGGGAAGCTACCTATGCCCTCTGACGATGATTATAACAACATTAACCCCAAAACATACGAGGGAATTTTCTATCAAGAGCAAGAGAACTTTGGAGACTTTGACATACAAGGTCTCGAAAATCTCGAAGACGATGCACCGATAGGGGGTGAGGTAGTGGTGAATATAAAGGACATAGACATGCTCAACAAGTTGCAGGAGGAAAATGACAACGATGATGAGCCTCCACCGTGCGAGGAGCCTCCAATTTACTTCAACCGTGATAGTGATGTTGATAGTGACGATGAGAACCTAAGAACTAATTATGAGAGCGATGATTCGTGGTGAGGGTCTTTTTATGTCTTTATTATGCTTAGTATTTATCTTTATGCTTAGTATTTATTTATGTCTTTATTATTCTTGGTATTTATTTTCTAACATGCTTCTTAGTTGCATTACATCTATATGCTTACTGTTTACCCTTTCTCAATGCAGGTGATCCACCAATATGAGCCAAGGCAAGGAATCTTCGGGCAGTTTGCTGAACTCGCTGCGCCAGAGGAAGCCTACCAAAAGTGGAAGGGAGCCTATTCCGAACCCTAGATACCCTACTGATGAGGGTGGGACCAGAGGTCGAGGACGAGGGGCAGCTGTTGCTCCACTCCCTCCGAGGGGAGGACGAGGGCGAGGTGGAGGACGAGGGCGAGGTGGCGGACGAGCACTACTAGAGGGTGGTGACATACCCTCCGCTTCTGGCGACGTGGCTTCACACTCCCGTGAGTTGGCGTCTCGAGACGAGGAGACGCAGGGGACGGTGTCTGGCGGCGAGGGGACGGTCTCTCTTGGCGGCGAGGGGTCCGTGAAGAAGCCACGGATTCGTGGGGAAACGACTGTCCCTGATGAGTCCAAGATGCCTAAAACCGAGGAGGAGAAAGTCCTCATTGCGCCTGACGACGTTGAGTAAGCTACTATACTAATTTTGAACACGCCATTTCATTTGTACCAAAACAATTTGACATGTACTAATGTTTGATTATTCTGCAGGAACTGGAAGAGGCCAGCGGGGTGCCGTCCTCCTAACACTTTGCTTGGAGCTGTGATTAGGAAGTACTGGCCGGGCTTTTACACTGTGGTCCCCAACGGCGAGAAGAAGCTAGCCCGCCATTGGGTAGACTATGAGGAGGCCGATTGCCCGGGCTTCGAGACAGCTGCTGACGCTGTGATCAGCACGTTCTGGGTAAGGCGAGGTTTTCCAATTACGTCCATAGTTGATGCCCCCACCATGCTAACTCTTTACTCTCACAATCTTTTTATGCATGTTTACAGAGATTCTATAGGGTTCTTCCGGAGCATCAGGCCTCGGCGAACAAGACTTTGTTGGGGGCATGTAAGAAGCTGACACGACAGCAGTTCTACAATGTAAGGAATACATGCATGAGTCAATTTAGTTCCGAGAAGTTCGGCAAGACGGCGCCGAAGCATGAGACTGTGAGTGCAAAGCCTGCGATGACTATGGAAGATTACGTCGAGGTAAGTCAAAATTGTCAATGGTATCATATGTTGCTGCTAAACTGCAATTTGCATTATCTGTTATTCAAAATGAGTCTTGAATTTTTCAGGTTATGCCCCAGTGGGCCGATGGTAAAGAGGACGCATGGAAGGCGATGGTGGCATCGATGTGGCTCGGGGAGGACGAGGCGTTCAAAGCCTTAAGCGAGCGGAACAAGGCAAACCGCGGCCACGAGGGGACACACTGTGCGGGGGCCCGCAACCATACTAGCTTCAAGGAACATTTTGTATGTGCACACATCGAACAACATGCATTTTTTTCCCGTCATGTTTCTATCTGGTATGCATAACATTTCTTTGGCGATGCAGGAGTCCATCACGGGGAATGTCCCTCTTACGGACATGGAAGCATGGGAGAAGATGAGGATCAAGAGGCCCGATCCATCCAAGCCCCAGCCCTCGCTTCCAGAGTACTTTGGCAACTCCGAGGAGGACATAGCTGGTTACACGAAGGCGTTTCAGGGTTTTCATCCTCACGTGGAAAACCCTATTCAGGAGGAGACCGACGTGAGGGCTTTGGTCGTGGGAGGGCGCGGCAGGGAGCATGGACGTCTTAGCTGCCTTAACCAGGTGATCCCGCGTACTCCTGAGTTGAGCCTCACGCGTATCAAGGCCACCCTCACCACCGACGGCCCCGTTGTCCCTCCTCCTCGACGGACTTCCAAAGCTCGCGTCGAGGTAAGTTCTTCTCAATCTCATTCCCTTTTCGACATTTCTTCCTTAGTAGCTAACTTGACGAGATTCAACTTTCATCGAGATTCATTTTTCTTGAAATTGTAGTGTGCTATAGGCGATGCCTATGATGCAGCTATGGCGGAGTACAATCTTAAGTATGACGAGTGGGAGGAGATGCAAAGGGCCTATAAGGTCTGGGAACGAGCGCGCGATGATGTAAGTTTCACCATTTTCTTTCTGCAAATGATGACAAGTCTTACTTCCCTCTACTTTGAACCTTTATTTCTGCAGAGTCTAACATCAAAAATATCTTTTAGGCGGACGAGACGTTTTATACCACTGGAGTGCGGAAAACAATAGAAGTTAGGCGACCACCTATGCCTGATATGCCGCCACGGTTTCCAACGAAGGAGGACTTCACTCGTGGAGCCTACGTGAGTACACCGGTAAGTTATATGCCAAACCAGTCGTTACCGCTGTCATGTGCCCGCCACGTTAGAGTTGCTAACTTCTGCTAAAAATGCATGTAGGGATCGGGACACTCCGGGGCTACTCCCTTCGGCCGTGCTGCTGACTCGCCAAGTCGCACGATCACACCGTTTCATCACGCTACTGGTGCTTCGCCGAGTCCGTCGCGCGAAGCCGATGCCCGTGGTACTCCCTCGCCGAGTTCCGGGCATGGTTCGACGGCGGCTATCCACCGCGGAGTGTCGCCTATTTTCACTCGGTCCGAGATGGGCACTTCGAGCTCCCGCGAGATCTAGCTAGGATGATGATGTTTGTATTTTCACTAGGATGATGATGCTTGTATCGCACTATCGATGATGTTCGGATGACTTTGTACCTTGTACGATGTTTGGATGATATGGATATGATGTTTGGATGTTGGTTGTGTGATTTCAATTTTGTTTTTATTTTTTCTGCAATTTAATTCACATTAAAATAGGCCAAAACGAAGCAGCAGGAAAAAAAATAGGCAAAATAGGCATCTTATACGCCGACGGGGTCCCCGTCGGCCTATTACTCGAAATCCCGCCCAGCGAGCGGCCCAGCAGCCCGGCACGTAGACAGATAGGCCGACGGGCAGGCCGTCGGCGTATCCGCGGCCCAGGCGCGGCCCAGCGAGCGACGCGTGGCCCATGAAGCCGACGAGGAACCGTCGGCGTATCCGCCGCGCGCGCGGGGCAGCTGACGCCACGTGGCCCAGGAGGCCGACGGCCTGCCGTCGACGTCTTCAGAAGGAACGGGAACGGGAACGGGGCTGGTGGGGCCCGCTGTCAGTCTTACGCCGACGGGAATGGAATACGCCGACGGGGCTTCGACTACGCCGACAGGTCTGAACGCCGACGGCTCTACGCCGACGGGCACCGTCGGCGACTCCGTACGCCGACGGGAGGGGAGCCTACGCCGACGGGGGGCCACCGTCGGCGTATCCTACGCGTCCTGTAGTGCACCAACCCTGACTGAAGGTAGCCCGTACGACCTTCATCAGTCAAACACATCCGGTATCCATAGGTTTCTTGCTGGTCGGAAGGAAGAAGAAGCGACCAAGTATAAATCCACTATAGCGTCATATTTGTAAGATGTTAAAAATAAACAACTTCTTGTTAAAGACCGCATCATTTCGACAATTTCAAATTGTACAAAGAAAAGCCGACACGTCTACATGTATATGCGCTTTAGTATTCTTATCAATTCTATTTAACCAATTGCAAAATAGAGTGTTTATACTTGTTCAAGGATTAATACTAAACATAAAGTGGATTAACAAGAACAAGATAGAAACAGATGATCGACCGTCTCATCCATATGACAAAAAATACTTTTTTTTGCACCCATTTCCGTTCCTCTTAACTAAGTCATCCTTCATTAAAATCACCTTACGATTCCATAAATACTTTTGCAAATAAATTGTAAGGACATGTAGAAAATCTGTATAAAGTAATTTAACCAAAAAATAACTCTATTTATCATCAAGTTCCATCTAAAAGTATCTACTTCATTTGACATAGTCACTCGCGTTAGCCGTTCCATCAAATGAAAGCAGACGATCCTTTTATCACCTAGATAAGACGTCGAAATTGAATATTTAGAGAGATATTCAAGAGTACAGACGCAACTCTAACATTCTTATGATAGGCAATATTGTATAGTAAAGGATATTGGATTGATAGCGCGTTATAATCTAGAAAATTATCCTCCCAAAACCGAATTACATTTCTTAGTACAAACGAATCCCCTTAAAAAGAAATCTTACTTAACCATAATGCTCTTCCAAAAAGGGGAATCGGATGATTCTAATTGTGCTTGTGACTACGTGTTGTCTCCCAAATACTTATTACATAATAACTCCTGCCACACCCCAATTCTTGCCCATCGCCCTGCACGACAGATAAGCCTTTTTCGGCCCAACCTGTCTCTGGATTTATTTCCGAATAGAAATAAAAAGTAGGTTTTGCAGAAAACCCCCTGAAACTTTGAAACCTCATAACTTTTTAACCACTTGGCCAAATTGGATAAACTTGAACTTTTTGAAATCCCCTGGATGTGTAGAATCTTTTAGCACTGTTCAAATTCAAAATTGAAAAACTTAAATTGGTTCAAATTCAAATATGCTTGTTTGATGAATTTTGGCATAATTCAAATTCTACAAATCCAAAAATTGCAAATAAAATATATTTGGAAACCTTAGGATGTGTAATTTCATACCCTCTGTCCCAAAATAAATTTTGAACAAATTAAATTTGAATTTAGAATTAATTGGTATATTTGAGTATTTTTGACATAGATTTAATTCTATAAATAATTAGATTATGGTTCCTTAACCATAATTGCTCTATTTGGTAACATTGAACCAGAGACATTAGTGTCTAACCATTTTGGACACCCTTGGATCTTGACCATGTGTTTTTTACGAAAAACCCAACATAGTGATACATCCATTTTCACCATGTCTTAGAAATGTTTTCCATCATTTATTCTTTGATGTATTGGCTATTTTGGAGCCAAGACCAAGTACCTAGTATATGTCACCCATACAAAAGACCTAGTAGTGAACCTTAGTTTTCTATCTACTCTTCCACTCCCTCTTTCATGCTTCAAGAAATCATCAAGTTAGCAAAATGGAGATCAAGACTCAAGAACAAGAAGGAACTCCATTTTCAACTTGGTGGCAACATGAAGAGCTACAAAGAAGATCAATGAAGAAATTTTGAAGAAAAGACTTGGACTCCACAATTAGAAGAAAGCCAAGGAAGTACAAATTCATGAAGATATTCAAGAAGAAAACATCTTCCTCTCTTTTTCTATCCTTTCTATTTCTTTCTTTTCAAATAGACTTAGTGGTAGTTGTGCCCATCCTACCTTGGACCAACTAGTGAGAAGGCCATGAAGAATTTATCAAGACCAAGAGAAGAATCCATACAAGGAACAAGACTACAATAGAACCATGAAGATGATCTTCAGGACAAGCATGTGAAGACTTGGAGAAATCCATATAAGTTGAAGAATAACAAGTTGTTTTTGTTTAACCATTGACCCAAATGGACAATACCAATACTTTATCTTGATATGTCTATTGCTATGAAGTTAGTTGAGCCCAGACCTACCTTAACCCAAAATGGAAGTACTAACTTAGATCACTCCAATGTTTTGATAAAAACAACTAAGTGTTACACTTGGTTATGTGTTACTTTAGTTGAGATAGTTAGATCACCTTGGTTAAGTCTTGGAACCTCCTCGACAAGTATGACCAATTGAGTTTGAATCTTTCCAACCCAAGTCTTTACCAACCATAGTCCCTTTTGGTAGACTTTAGCCTTACCTTGACCCAATTAATATAAAACCCTTTTGACTAAGTGTGTTGATTGTTATTCTTTGTTTCCTTATTGTTTGTGAAAGTTGTTTATTGTTATTTGTTTGACTTGTCCATATTGTACAAAGAGAAAATATCTAGTGGTGAATAGAGTGTACCTCTACACCAACTTTAACAAGGCAAGTAGCACATCATAAACTACCTATTATTTCCTATATGCATTAGAACTTTTGAGTAGTATGCATGATAGGAAAATCCTTGGTAAAATATTATGCTATGCTATTATCCCAAGTAGTGTGTAGCCATCCTTATTACCTTGATAGTGTATCAGACTTAAAATTTTGGTAGTTGATTGCTTAGCTATGCTTGTAGATGAAGTTGATGTGATTAGAAAGTATAACTATGTTTTGAATGATTTACCTAAGGGGTTTATGAAATATTTTTGGTGGAGTACTAGATACTCACAAGTGTGGCATTGTAGGGGACCATTTACATGGTTGAACCTATGAAAATGTTCACATGAATAGCATGGTAGGGGATCACATTAGTGGTTGTACCTATGAAAATGCTTATTACCTAGCATGGTAGGGGATCACATTAGTGGTTGTACCTATGAAAATGCTTATTACCTAGCATGGTAGTGGATCACATTAGTGGTTGTACCTATGAAAATGATTAATACCTAGCATGGTAGGGGATCACATTAGTGGTTGTACCTATGAAAATGCTTATTACCCAGCTTGGTAGGGGATCACTTTGGTGGTTGTACCTATGGAAATGCTTATTACTCTAGCATGGTAGGGGGCCACATTAGTGGTTGAACCTATGCATATGCTCTTTTCTATGGCATGGTAGGGGACCATTCACATGGTTGGACCTATGAACATGTCAACATTTCTGAATATGACTCTTGGTTCACAAATCTCTATCCAGAGATACCTCTTATGATCAAAAATGTTTTATGAAAAATATAGAAGAAAACTTGCTTTATGCAAAGCCAAAACTCCACTCATCCAAATAAGCATGTAGTATTGGTTTTTCCATTTATATCCACCATAGTGTTACTTGCCAATACATTAAATTGTATTGACCCATTGTGGCTGCATATTCCATCCTGCAGATGTTTCTGAAGACGAGTGAAGATTTCGTTAGGATCTCGAGTCTATCGCCAACATGTTTTGCCTGTGGCACGTGAAGAAGATGAGGCTCAATGTTGTACTATGTTTTCCGCTGTATTTCTTTATTTTATGCTAGTCCTCTAAGACTATGCAAGTTGTAATACTATTTTTGTAAATACTGGATCATGCGATGTAATAGAATTTGATGCATTTGCATGATATTTCATTTTGTACTGTGGTGCTAGCAATTTATCCAGGGACTAGCACACTAACACAGATGTTCTTACATTATTTAAGTATGGGAACGCTACAAGAGATAGATCCAGGATCTACTCCGTGAAATAGTATCAATAGATAAGTCTGCGCAGACAAGGACGTGACACTAGTCATGGGGATACTATGTCACTTTAACGAGTAACATGAATCATACCGGATGTCGGGAATAATGTGATAATATGATTAAAGAGTTCAATCATGGTCTTATCATTTATCTCGTCCCGAGGTATTGATTGGTATCACGAAGTAATAGGAACTTACTTAACAAACAACATGTTCAGAAGTTTTCTTCGTATAACTTGTAGGAATCAATATGGATATCCATGGTCCCGATGTCGATAGTTGATTAGAAAAATTCTTTTCCAATCATGTCTACTAATTATCGAACCTGTATGGGTCACACAATTAAGGTGTCAAAGTATGTTGTTTGCATTGGATGGTCCGGAGGAGAGTAGGGTATAATTTGGATAATTCCGACGTGATAAAATAAATATTCAAGAGATATTACGGAGGACATGAGATGTTCAGGATGTTAGAAATATGTTTCGAACATCAATAGGTAATGTTCCATGTCATTACGATATCACAAAAACAAGTCCGGTGTCAATCAGAGTCGTTTCGGGAAAGTTGGCATAAGAGAGAAATAATGTCGGTGTATGACATAATGTTATATGAGATATAACGGATATATGAGATGTCCCGGGATGCCATGAATATGTTTCTAACATTGTTAAATAAGTTCGATGGTTTTATCTACATGGGTCACGAGGTTTTAGAAGAGTTCTGGAGGACTTTTCATATAGGGGAGCAGTGCCGGAAGGGGGGCAGATTTCCTCCTGTGGGCAAACCCTAATTTTAGGAGCTGCGAGGTGGTACCCGTGGTATCACAGTGTGCATACATTTTCCCTAGGAATTTTCCCTATTTTATTTGATAAATAAATGAGGTCGAAAAGTGGGAAAAAGAAAAAGAAAAAAGAAAAAAAAATGGGGATTGGACTCCATGTGGGAGTCCAATCGAAATCCTCTAGGAGGATTGGTGTGGCCAAGGGAGAGGAGAGGAAACCGACCTCCTGCCCATGGCAGGTGTCCTCCCTTATCGCACTATATAATCCCACCCCCTCTCTCATTGTTAAGACGCACAATTGGCTTTCGGGCCTCTCTCTCTTTCTCTAAGAATTAAAGATCTAATTAAAGACCCTCTAGTTGAATTAGAACATCTCTAATTGGATTAGAGCCTGTAATTAGAAGGCTTCTAATTGGATTAGAACTTCTGATTACAGACACTCTAATTGGTTTAGGGCTTCATCTAACTGGGAGATGATGATCATCTCTCAATTAGACCTAGCTCTAATCTCTCTCCCTCTCTTTCCCATGTGTTGGGATCTCTCCACCTCAACGTGAACCCACGGTGCCTAGTCATGGATGGCGAAAGCGCTGCAGGATTTTGACGGACATATATGTGCGATCTCTCAGAGGGGTAACACGTGATACCCTTATTCTTCTGAATCCAGAAGGTGGGATACGGGAAATCTACAATGGTCCACTGCTAGGCTTAGCCATGAGACTCTTCATCAGGCATCACCGACACTACTTTCGCGCTTCGTATCGGCAACGAATCAGATCTACCCATGCCTATAACTGCATAGTAGATCCTATGTGTTACGTAGGACGGATTTTTTTAAATTCTGCTACACAGATACCTTCGATCCGGATTACAAGCGTTGGGTTCGACGAATTGCTTGCCGCCGGCAGGCCATGAAGTTTACGTGTGCCATGTGGTCGCATTTAAACATTTACATGGTATCAGATTCCTCGTTGCTTAGGTGCCAACTTGCATAGTGGCTCCATTCAGTATAATCTTATGATAGTGGAAGAACTATGGTATGATTTGATTTGGTAAAACATGTATTTGAATCTAATTCCACAACCTTTTAAGACAGAGTGGGGCACAAAAGGCATAATACTAGATCACACCACTTGTTTTAGGTTTGGTTTACTAATTACTATATACCTTAATATTCGACCAATGTATAGATCAGCTGAGTTCTCAAACGGGAGAGGATGCTTCATGGCTGAAAATAATTGAACTAAATGCCGAAGCTCACACAAAAAATACTCGTCCCTCACCGCAACAAACCCTTATATATGGAGTGATGAAGTGAAATTCCTATACGCCTCCCTCCCTTTCTAATGAGAGAAACAAAAAAAAGTAAAGTAAGTATGCCATAGTATACAAGCAACCGAACAATATTAAATATTTGAAAATGACTACATATTTTAGTTTATGGACAACAATAACAACACATTTGAGAAAATTACCAAACTTTTTCTAAGCACATGCAACAATAACTTAATGGGTATTTTAGTTTCATCGTCCAGAAAACATGCTTATTTCTGTCAGCCCACGAGTATAACCAGACTGGAAGGAACTCCCCTCGTTGCTTACGTCAGATATCATCAGCTGGAACTGCTTTTTCATTTTAGTACCCATGGGTATCCCAAATCGAGGGCTCCCAGAAACAGATTGCTTTTGGCTTGAAAGAGCAGGCAACCACACTTTGAGCCTTGAAACAACCTCGGTCATGGTCGGCCTGTCGATGGATGCGCTTTCAACACAGTTCAGGGCAATGTCTACCACACTCTGTAGGGAATTGATATCGTACTGATCCGACAACCTCTTATCCACAACATCACGAATGCTTCCCTTGGCTATCTTTTGGCGCACCCAATTTGGTAGATGGACGGTTTGAGGGTCCAGAAATACCGGGGGGTGGCCAGTGATGATCTCCAACAAGACAATGCCAAAGCTATAAACGTCTGTCTTGACAGTGAGTTGGAAAGTTGCATGGTATTCGGGGTCGAGGTAGCCAAGAGTGCCAGCAGCAACCGTAGATATGTGTGTGTGAGCATCGTTAAAAGCCCGTGAAAGTCCAAAATCGGATATTATTCCCACTAGATTCTTGTCTAGAAGGATGTTGGGGGTCTTCACATCTCTATGCACTATTGACGGAGTGCATAACTCATGTAGATACTCCAGTCCTGTAGTTTATTAAAAATTCTACTTTGTCAAATGCACATACATACATGACCTAGAGAAAAATACTAACTGAAATGCAGACCTTGTGCGGCATCAAGTGCAATATGAAGTCGTTGTTCCCAATCCACACTATAGATGTCTCCTGCATTAATTTATTCCAAATTAATTTATGTGAAATTTTATTGGTGCATTAGCATAAATGGTAGGTTTTATAAACTTATCACGTATTTAAGCTAACAAATGATGGTTACACACAATGATTAACCATAGAAATAATTTGTATAGTAAGACATGCATTAATATGCACTTTGACCTTTGAGAAATGAATTATTTCCTCTTCTTCACAAAGCATATTTATATACAAAGTCAATTAGCAATCATACCCAACTACTGAAGGATTATTTTAATACATACCTCTACTTGCTTTTTCTCCTTATGCCTTTGAAGGATATACATATTTATACTTTGTGAATATTTTTCTATGGTTACAAATGTATGACTGTTAGAATGTAATTGTGGTAACATCAGTTTGTTAAAAAAAATATAATGACCATGTGAGGATGAGGAAATTAAAAGTATCTAAAAAAATTAGGTATATATACTAAACTATATTAACTAGGAGAAATAACTGTGTATGCAATCAACCAAACTTGTAACAAGGCAATCTAGTTTATCACAAAATTCCTGATTACGATTACAATACAATGTCAAATCTATACTAGTTTGATTTTAGAATATACCGTTTGTACTTAAGACGCGTGTCAAATTTTATTCATGTTGCATAGCACAATATATTGATAAATTTTGAAAAGTAGATGATTCCTAAGTGTTTGGTGAAAACTAGTTGCATCTGAGTGTATGTGTAGTTGTTAGTTTTGCGGGGAGGTGGAGGGGGCACCACCTTTAATTTGTCAACTTTTTGAAATATTGAACATATATTGGGTTTAACTGAATCATTCAAGTTTATTGAATTAAGTTGATCTCTATAGCATCAAAATAAATTCAGCAAAATAACTATCTGTAACTTCAAGTTTGTTGTGTTATACTTATGTCAGCTATGATTGAAAAAATCTTTAATAAATGTTAAGAGAGGAACCTCCTCTTAGAAGTTGTTGAAGATTTCCTCCGGGCATGAAGTCATAAACGAGTGCCAGACACTTCTTGTTTTGGCAATATCCTTGCAAAGTTACAAGATTCTTGTGGTGGACTTTGGACAAGGTTTGCACCTGTAATAGTAGATGATGTTACCAACCATTCTAGATACGAAGCCAATTGCATCACTAGGTGAACTACTATCTTGGCACATACAAATGCGAATGTAGCATCTTTAATGTGTTTAATATGTAAAAAAATCAATAATGTTTTTGTAGACATTCATAGTATACAAATGAAGACAATTCAACCCTATCTACAGCGGGGGAAAACATAAAGTTAAATAGAATATTCATTGATCGAAAATAAGCTAAATTTGTAAAAAAAAAATGAAGTTGTAGCATCATTACATTCATGTATCTCTAGCCTTTGTCTCTATTTTTTCTCTATATCTTGTTTTTTGGTATCTAACAAACATGGGCCATGGAAATGGTTTTATGTAACTTAAATACTTTAACTTTGTTTCGAAGGAAATACTGATGTGTCCTAGTTGTTTCCTGTTTTACCTCAGGGAGGAAGTCCGTTGACTCTGCTATTGATGTCTCCATGAGCACTTTAACAGCTACTTCATTACCATTTTCCAATATGCCATGGTAAACAGTCCCGAAGCCTCCTTTTCCAACTATTGTATTGAAGTTGTTTGTTATGAGCTTCAGCTGTGCGTATGTGAACCGTCTGATGTCAATATGTAGGGGAGTTTCCTCTTCATACATAGCATAATCCTCATTGTCGGTTGATTTCTCTGCAAGTGAAAAGGGTTTGTGTTACATGGAATTTTTTGTTTAAAATTGTTGTAAAATTTCTACCACTCTTGCATGATGGAAATAAATTTAATGTGTGTAGTTTTGTTTTACCTTTCCAGAATAACTTCCAAATTATGTACATCCCGACTACTAGTGATATCAATACCATAGGAATTATCACTGCGATGAGCAATATACTCTTCGTGTTCCTCTTCTTTGTCTTGTCTAAGCAGTAAGTATCTTTGTTGTTGGAGCATACAGGATTGCCTTCTAATCTAGGGATACGATTAAAAAACATACATACAAATCATCCCAATATATCTCAGCTGCTCTACAAAGCTATAATTTTAACACTAATAAAGACTAACGTGTTAATATTTCTTGTAAAGAACTCTGCCCTTCAAATGAACAAATTACATAGTTTCTAAATCACATGAAGTTAATAATTGGTCCCTTCCTTACTCTCATTTTAAAATCCCTGGATGATAAAGCATTTATACTTATTGGATGCTAGTACATGTAATTAATAGCATGCTTGGATCGATAAAATGCACGCGAAAGTGCGTCTTCACATGATTTTTGGTGCATCCAAAATGGGGGCATTTTATTATTTGCCACACTTTTCTTTTCACTTTTATAATTTGCCACAACATGCGTCACTGACAGGTGGTGGTCAGTGTGGCAAATTATAAAGGATTTGAGAAAAGTGTGGCAAATTATAAAATATCCCTCCAAAATGGCCACCAAAATATAGTGAAATTTGCCAAGATTTTTATATATTATAAATGGAGTTTTTGTGCCATGGAGATAGAAAAGTGTGTCACAACACAAGTATGACATTGGGAAAACATGGGCCATTGAAAGGCAAACTCACATGTGTTTTAACCAATACACTTACAATAATGTGCAAAGGTTGATGCTAAACCCGGAGTTGTGTATATGATAACCAACCTTATGTTGATACTTATTACTTTAATTCAGGCGCATTTGTTTAGATCATTAGAAATAATCTTGTGGGGAAGTGTACAATGAACCATGCCAACAAACCTTAAATGTAGTAGACCGGCCTGAACTAGTTGAAGAATAGAATCTGGTATTGGCCCGTCAAGCTTGTTATTTGACAAGTTACTGAAAAATAATAGTTAGAACCATTCATCTAAAATTTATATCATCAGACAGAAATGTAATCATCGCAAAGACTTACAGAACTTTAAGTGACTTTAGTTGATAGTCTGGAATAGCTCCCGTCAAATTGTTGTGTGACAAATCCCTATATATGTTTTGTTCATTGCGTCATGAAAGATGTCAACTTATTCTCGGTAGCCAACAGTATGTGGTAGGCACCACTTACAAGTTTTCTAGTGATGTCATATTCATGAATGATATGGCAAATCCACCACCCAGCCCACTGGTAGACAAATTTCTGCAAAAAAAACTCATTTTAATACAAATAATATTAATTAAGTGATACTATAGAGCAAGCATGTACTTCTAAGATAATGTAAATATCATCTGTGGTTCAGGAATGTACTAAGTTACATCCGCTTTCAAGATACTAAATTTCATCTATTTTCTAGATCTTAGCTGGTAGGACATGGGATCGAGTTTCTCCATAGTGGTACATGCATGAAAAACAAGAACATATTTGGAGCAACATGCAAACGAAATGGGAAATTTGGTAGAGCATTAAAGTGCTTGGGGTTGTTGCAATGCTCTTCAAAGGAATAAAAGATTGAGTTGCGATGTTTAGATTTGAAAATATATATGATGCAAGTCATGGTTATGTTCTTACATGGTGACAATCCTCGGATTCTGGTTGCTTTTAGAGTGGTCGCAAGTCAAACCTTCCCAGGTATACTCTGTTGGGGAGCATGGATCTCCATTCCAGCTTGTCCGTGCCAAATTGTAGTGCCTCTTGACTTCTTGAATGTACTTTACTAGGGTATCAAAAGACAAGGAAAACAGATATGGACGGCATAAAGTAGCTGTATAATATTGGCTTAAGAAGCAATTATTATCTAACCATAGAACAGATTCAATCGTACTAATTCTTTTATTATGTATGGTATTCCAATAGCACATTGGCATTAGTTGACCTTTAAAAGATAGTTTACTCTGGAGTTGAGTGTGCAACTGAATCAGTTGGTTGACAAAATTGATCCTATTACTTGAGTGGAGATCCTGGCAATGTCAAGCAGAATCGGAATCTTCAGGGATCTAGACAGTGAGACCTCAGTCATTTGCATTGGCTACTACATGATGGTCACGTGAATCTGCTACATACATGAGTCAGTATATAGATTAATCTTACCATCGTTTGAGTCAGTGCTGAGATTATCCATCCGAACAAGCGAGTACACTTCAAGTGCGTTGATGAGTGGTGCAAGACTCGAGCTGGGTGTCTTGTTCAAGGATAAGAATGTATAGGTGTTCTGCATGAACTGCCCGCTTTTGTACTTGCTGTGCACCTGGAATCGCGATGGGGAGAAGTCCGAGAACATCAGAACATCGTTGACGTAGATGTTAAACCTCCTGTTCACGGTCCCGTTGTTGAGCTCGGTGAAGTGAAAGATCGGGAGAAGCTGCAGGTTACTGTCGATAAGATTGGGACCCTGTGCCACGGCAAATTTGATGGAGGAGAAGTTCGTGTCTAGGGTCGAGGCCATTTGGAGAATTTCCGATGGCACGTTGAAGACGTTGTTACCAGGGAGGCTCCCCAACTTATTGGCGGTGTTCAAGTTGATCCAGGGGTAGGATGTGAGGGGCCAGCTCTGCCACCACCGGTCATAAACGTCCTTCGGATACCTTCATCACACACAGAAGGAAAACAGATAAATAACAAGCACAATACACTAATCTTTTGGTCAACTAATGCCAATGTGCTATTGGCATTAGCAAACAGAATTTAAACGCGTTAAGCTAGCAAACAGAATTTAAACCATTAGGTAAAATTCAGATGCAATACAAAACTAATATAGATGGCTAACTTGTCTCACCTTGTGATAAAGTCAGAAACATTGCCAAATCTGTACCGTTGAAAGTAGCTGACTGACACAGAAGTATTGACAAAAGGGTACATCGTATCTAGTAGTGGTCTCAACTCCAACGATGATATGAAGGGAATCCCGGAACCGAAGTTTATCAGGCAGACGGACAGAGAGTTGCTCTGAGCAACGGTGAGTACTTCCCTCCATACCGTGACTGATGGATCCCAATTTGATATGTTCACTATCGCCCAGAAATTTACACCGATATGGAGCCCAAACAGAAACAGCGACCCGTCCGTAGTCTTGTTCAACCTATCATAGTTGCCGTAAGTAAATGTGGCCCTCAATAGATACTTCTTACCGATGGTGGATGGCAGTGTATAGCAATTCCTTGAACCGTCAGGGAAGCTCCTCAGATTTTGTTGTTGGTAATTGCTTGCATCAGCCATGAACTCTGGTAACATCTCGTGATTCTGACCACCCTCAACAAATCCAGCATCAGAATTGTACAGTATTTTTAAGGTGTCGTCAACGTAGGCAGTGCCCCTATTATATCCACAATCGATGTTTATGAACCCTGCACAACGGGGAGCACGTATCGGTTTGATGTGTTTCAATCAAGTTAAAGACATACTAAGCAATGATCATGGCATATGCCACATGCAGTGGTGAATAATTTGTTGGTTTCTAAGAAACAGTAAAGTGCACACTGAAGTAAACTGAACTGTGCATGCAGAATTGCAGATAGAGCAGAGCTTACAAAGGTGCAGGATCTTGAAGGGAAAAGGCTAAGAGTATATGGCAATTATTACCAGACTGAGGCTGGGCCCGGACTTGAATCGTTATGACCAGGATGAGAAGCAGCCCGAAGATCCATACCAGCTTTGTACTGAATCTGATCGCCATGTGGTGCTCTTTGGTTCTTGCAATGTCTGAAGCAAGAAACAAACGACTTGTGCAGTTATATAACCGAGAAAGACAACTGGCGCGTTTTAGTAGTGGGTATTTTGTTGGTGTGTTGGTTGACTAAGCCTAGGCGTTGGATTAACAATGCAGAGAAAACAAAACTGTTTTGCTCAGCATTGGGTAACCTTCCGGTGAAAGAAATTCTTTCAACCTGCATTTGTCGTAAGGAAAGAAACTGCAGCTTGCCATGGAGATCAGTTTGCACGTCAGCGCGATAAAAGAAATCGCAACTCGATGACTCCTGTTTGTTTGGGCGAACCAAACATGCAGCTCGCCCCTAAAGTCACGGAAGTTTAAGTTTCTCTGAACCAGTCTGCCATCCCAAACTGAAAAACCTCAACGATGTGTCGTCATCACAGGACGAAAAAAATTACAACTTGCAAGACCAGTTCCACGGTGCTACGCAGGCAAACCCAACTAGGCTAGGCAGATATAGAACGGGCGAGATGACGGATGTCCGCCGGCCGGCCTCAATTTTCTTACCTCAACAGGATGTTTTTTTTTTACTTTTACGCGCATTCTCATCAGCACGGAGGAGCAGATAT